>JAQIWH010001732.1:0-29161 GCA_034695005.1 Cryptops parisi
ATATGAAATGGTATAATTTTTATATAAACTACACACATTCTCCCGTATAAGTAAAATAATCTCTACTATGTAAATTCAATATAAATTATTGTTGACGTGTGTAGTTTATGGGAGTGAAACACAATGAAACGAGCAAAAAAAATGTACAGCCACATCGTAACTAATTGCGAATGACCACAACAGGATGTGTACATATCAATTCATTCGCGTGGATTCAGCATTTTTTATTATTATTTTTTCTTAAAACAATCTTTAACAAATCGAACACAACAACAACAAAAATACAACAACAAAATAAAACACTAGTCACAAAGATTTAAATGTTGGTGTAGCAGCTTATTAAATCGTGATATGTTATTCGTATCAAACGTAATTTTAGATGACAATTTCCTAATTTGGACTAGTAAGGAATTTCTTTCGTCAAACCAACTGTAAGAATATTTTTTTTAAGAAGAGAAAAGGTGTAGGTGTAGTGACACTTCAATCAAATTTAACTACAATCAAATTTATATGAAGTGTCTGTAGGTTTGTACGAGTAATTGCATTTCTGCAATTTTCAATTCGATTAATGCAATTTTTTGTTACATTTAACTTATGCAGATTTCGATTTATGCGGAAACTTAGTAAATGTCATCTTAAGAGGTTAAGAGTAACTGCCATTCTAGTTGCTGTCAATTCAAACATACATTACACAAGCATATTCTTCATAACTTTCAATTTTGTTATACGATTGTATTGTCTTTTCCAAAACGACAATTTTTCAAAATAAAATATTGAAATAATGCGTTTTTTGATACATTGAACTA
This sequence comes from Cryptops parisi, assembly GCA_034695005.1. Taxonomy (NCBI): domain Eukaryota; kingdom Metazoa; phylum Arthropoda; class Chilopoda; order Scolopendromorpha; family Cryptopidae; genus Cryptops; species Cryptops parisi. The sequence goes on from JAQIWH010001732.1 coordinate 807, forward strand.
TATAGTATATTTTCACAAACGCCTGCAGATGATAGTATACGTTCAATTCCCAGCTCACCCTTTCACTCACAAGTAAAGCTAACATAAAGCAAACGGTATCAAACATTAATGTTCAAATGCTGTATCGCAGTTATTCACGAAATGATATTGCTAAAATTCTTCTTAAGCAACAATATAACAACACAAAAAACATTTTCGAAACACGAAGAAACAAAAAAAAAAGATGTTGTAGAATAAGAAATCAGCATTTTTTTTTGGTCACAAAACCAAAAAAAAAAAAAAAATCTAACGGTTATCCTGGTTGTGTTTTTTTTTAAGAAAAAAAACTTGAGGTACGTGATCGGTTGGTTTTTTGTCGATTTCCCAAGAGATTATCCTGTGGCTATAGTTTTCGTTATAGCAGAAGATCACGAAAAGAGGAAACGAAAGCGAATGGATGCGGATGAAAGTGGAGATAGAACCAATAGAGACAGAATAGAAAGAAAGCGTTTCCACCTTCATGTGCAGATGAAGAGCTTGGATTTCACGTTGCCAAGGTGATAATCGCACCTGGCAAGGCTAATCGATCGTCACGCTGCCCTTGACTGGCCGCCAGGCACGAGTGCTTAAAGAGAAGCGAACCTAGTGCCTCGGCTCAACAACTGTTTCTCGTGAAACATTACGACCCTATGCTCGAGATAATGTTGGGTTAAATTTTAAACACATCCATACAAAGCCGAGTCCACTGAACCGTAAGGATGCCTTATCGTTGTGTGCAACGCAACTTAGATGGAGTTATCAGCATCTTCGAGCATTCGAGAACATTTGAGTTATTTATATTGCATTGTGCGGTTTCATACAGTTCAATTTTCTTTCAGCATTACCTGGCTACTTAATAATGTATTTTTATCATGTTCGTAGTATCATAACCCATTTAAACTCTACGAACCCCCAAAGCGATGATTTCATTACGCAAGTACGTGCGTAAGTTTTTTTGTGAAATTTAAACTTTTAACAAGCTGAACTGAATATTAGATTTGGTTCTAAGATAAAATTTACATTTGATTTCTGGTTTCGATTTAATTCACGAAATAATGTTTTTAAGATACCGGTATCATAAATTTGTATGTTTTTATTTGAGGAGTTGGGTGTAAAAACGGCATAAATAAACCGACGGGCATTCCATAAAATGCATATATTAAATCGTTTTAGACCAGTCTATAGCATAAAGGCATTGAGTTGAATATAATTTGCAATTCCGGAATTTTTTGAGCAAAAATATAGAACGCGACGATTGTAAATCTGAATTTTTATTGTAATTTCTTTCTTTTTGTCGCTTCACTTCCTGGTTGTTTCACTTGCTTACTTCACTTCCAAAACAATGGAATGAATATTGATATTTGGAAAAATCGCGTAAATGCATTTTTAAATTATATATTTTTTTGCAGTTTCTGAGTTAATGTATGATTTCAGACTACTAAGTAATGAATCATTACTTAGTGATCTCAGAAATATGATTTTAGTCTATGCCTAGATCATTAATAATGATCTAAACATAAACTAAAATTATATTGCTAGACCAATTAAAGAGAGTTACACGACAGTATATACCGATGGAATTAGCATGCAATCCTTTGGACAAACCAGACGTAAAATTATCGTTTTTACAACTTGAATTTATTTTTACTTAGTTTGCGTAAAGATAATCTAATAAAAATTCCACATCGTCTATTTGTCTTATCTCATATTGCATATATTTCTAGAAGTTTTACAAACTATTTTTAAGCTCAAATAACAGAAACCCTTGGTTTTATTAGATTCATTTCAAGAACTACATTTTTTGTTTGTATGATTTCAATCGTGATTACATATCATCTGATACTTAATACATATTTTTCACATATTCTGCAAAATTGTTTTTTTTTCCAACCCACTTAATAAGAAGAAAGCTATCCCACATTTTAGTTTAAATGTTAAGAATACATAACGACAACCATATATTGGACCGGAATAAAATTTGGAAAACATATGTTAATGCAATAAAATATATGCATCTATAAAGTATCGATCTCATTTAAATGGAAAGCAGAGCTACAAGTTTTGAGATACATATTCTGGTATTATGATAGTAAAATGCAAAACCAAACTCCCGATCAAAAAACGCTGCATCAAGAAAAATTTCATTTTGTGCCCCTATCCCTCAGGGTGAAAAAGATAAGTATGCATCTCATGCTTTCCAGTATGTCCATTCTGGCTACTTCGACAGAACCGGGAAACTGAGTTGCAAGCAGAATCGGATGCATTATTTGTATACCTACTAAAGTTGAACTTTCAAACAAATTGTTAGGAATGACACCTTGATTTCAATTTTTCAACACAGTCCATGGTGATGAGATATATCATGATTGACACAAAAATCCTCTGATAAATGGTTCATACATATTTTTGGCGTCACAAATGTAAAATATCCATCAATTCTCCTCGCCTAAAAAGACTTCACATTTTTCGAAACTCAATACTCTACTATTGAACAACATAAAAATTCTATTGGAAACCGTTGCCAGATCATAAAAGTTTTAATACATAATTTTAGCATATATTTACATATATTGTGTTAAAGCTTTTAAATACCATTTCCATTACTCTGAGCATTTGCGTTGACATTGCTAATATAATGTATAAAAGAATGATATTTTCATGCTTCACTCTGGTTGGGATGCGCATTAATTTTAATTTTCACACTCTTTATATTAACTTCATTTAGTGAGTGAACGAGTTTGAGAGTGGGTTGCGAGTCTGTAAGTGAGACAGCTGGGAATTGGCGTATACCGCCATTTACAGTTGTTTATAAAGATATACTGTACAGTCAAATGTACAATAACGCATAAAATGAGAATCATATAAGTAAATAAAACTTCATAAGTCCGATGTAAAAAATCACATATATAAAAAAATGAATAAAAAATTGCAGAAATTAAAAATAAAATTACTCAAAACACGCGTAAATCAAATAAATTAATTACTCAACGAATTACTCAACGAATTACTCAACGGTCGCATACGTTTAAATTTGCTTAAATCAAAATTTGCATAAAAGATAACTTTCAGAATTTAAAAATAGCAGCATTCAAAAACACGCATAAATTGAATATCAAAATTACTTTCAAGAGATCTTGGAGATCATCAATCTTTACTATCGAAAAAAGATTGCATAAGTTTTACTTTGCATAACAAATCGAAACATGCAAAAATCAAAAATGGATTCTTTGCATTCTTTGCAATAACGATATATCTGTATCTGACAGTATATAAAGAGTATGCATTTTTAATGTACTTGTTATTTCAGAGTGATCAAATATCAACAAAAGCAGTCACGAAAACCGAAAACAATATAGGACAGTATATTGTTTCTGTTGGGATTGATAATAATCATTCATTAAGCATTTTATGGGTGTACTTTATAGCGTCATATACTGATGTTACCTAAGCTTGTGGTGCTAATATTAGTAGCTTCTATCTGGAGTTTGTATTGTTGTACTATTATGGCTTCAGTATCTGAATGAATGTTCTTCTTACTGTTCTTGTGTATGTTGTTATAAAGCAAATATAGTTGTTTGTTCGTTCGTTCCAAAGTCTCCTATTCTTTCCACTCCACGCAAATATATCCCCCCCCCCTCCAACAGTTTCCGACTATACGACAGTTTTACTATACAACAGTTAATTTTTTCACCGACTTTTGGAAATTAGTAAAGCCATACGTTGTACCGACCATTGTTTACTTTTTCTATCTAATCTAGTGATTAATCAGCCTAATACTCGTTGTAATTATCATTTTATGTTGTCCAAACCCATAGTGTCCAGTTATATGTTAAATAGATTTTCTTATAATATTATAACAGCTTGGAATTCATTACCATCTGCCATTCGCAAAATTAGCTTTGTATGTGTTGACGATAAATGTTCATCGACCTGTTCTCATTTTAAGACCAGCATGTTCTGTTCCAGCATGCAAGCATGTTCTGTATGGAATTTAATGTATATACTGTTATTTGTTTATCCCGTTTGGATGTGTAATTTTAAAAATAAAAAAATAAAAAAAATAAAAATATCAACAAATTGTTGTTGGAATTGGTGTTGGGATTGACCCCCTCCCCACATTTTTTAAAATTATATTTCAAGCATGGTGGTCAACAGGACAAAATACAAAAAACACACAAACAAAACAAACAAAACAAAAAAAATACAGTCAATCAGTACAATTGATGTGCTGGAAAAACAAAACTGATAAACTCCTATAGATATTTCAATTCCAGTTAAGGTGGATGGTATATTTTCGAAGTCTTACAGGTAATAGATTCCAATTGAAGACTTGCCCGGAATAACGTTGCATGTAACAATTAATAATTTTGAGTAAATGGCAAAACATTATTCAGCAACACATTAATTGTCACATATTAGGTGACCAATTTCGAAGTGATATATGTATGTGTTAGGTACGTAAGAGTTTGTCTATTGACAGCACTAGCTTGGCCCATATACGAAGCACAGTTTTCCATAATAATCGCAATATTAAATTTTTGTAACATACAACGTTATTCCAGGCAAGCCTTCAATTGTTGAAAAAATTATAAAGGTAACAATTTTCTATTTTAACAGTAAGGTGAAAAGGAACATGCAATTTAAGAAACGTAGGAAAACAATTATAAGTAGACTGGTTAAAGAATTGATTGAATTTGTGTAGAGGATGGTTAGAGTAATGGATTAAACGAGGAATAATTTGAAATAACAATCACCACGGTTGTGCAAAATTTGAGCAGACCAGATCAAAGCTATACGGTAAATTATGGTAGCCTTGGTTTTTTTACAACTAGTGCAAAAAAAGCCAAAGGTTTTCTATCTACCATCTAGTGAAAGTTGCTGAAACCTAAGCTATATATCTTTAATTACCTCATTTTTTTTCGGGTGAGACAAATAAATGTTGAAACCAGAGATGTATCATTTGTCAGCAGTAATTATTTTGTTATTAAAGCAATTAGATTTTGCGTTAAAGGAAGAAGTTGCCTCCAATGCCAAAACTGTCATCGGGAGGGCTAGATGAGCTTTTGTTGGCAGCTTCTCAAGCAGATGATTTAAAAGCTAGAGGGTCGTGCAGAGCTCTTCCGGTCATCATTTCTCATCTGCGTACGAGAACGATGACGTCACGACGTCAAAAACAAGCAATCACTCAACAACTGCTCAATTGACACAAACCAACCAAAAGCATCACCAGCCAAAAGCATCCAAAGCGGATGTAATTAAACATTTTCTTCTTCCCTTTCCAGATTCCTTTGGTTGTTCCCATTTTCATTAATTCGCCTTAATTTCGACCATTTGTTTGGCAGGTTATTCTAATTAATTCGCTTCGTTTTCATCGCGTGCAAAACTTTTCCCATAAGTTAATTTCTAATTATATGGAGTTTCATTAATAACAGTAGAAAGGGGGAAGATCTATCACCTTGGTTGCAGTACTGTCCGTAACTCAGCACCCCCCTCCCACTCTTTATTCAGAGGTTAGCGTGAAATGTACGTTTCTTTCATATTCAGAGCAATTCATATAACTTAAAAACGGGTGATTTAAATCGCACATGGTCCAAGTTATAACATAATTAAAAGTCAGCTGAAACAAAAGATTTTTATCTTTAAAAAAAATTGCTGTTTCACATTACAAAAGAATTAATTATGATAGGTTAAAATAAATGCTTTAATTTTTCTTGTGTACCCAAAGTGAAATGTGAATAAGTTTGCCCCCATGGAAATGTTTCTAAAAAATTAAACAACTTTGACTTGTCATAGATAAATAAAATGGTTTTTTCTACTTCACGCATTATCAGTTTAATGCTTAATCATAAGAATAGATCCTATTCTAAAGATAACCTAAATTATATTAAACAGATCAAGCTCAGCCAGTGCATTGCAGTAAAATAACAAAGCGTGAAAAAAATTGTAATTGTAAATTGTAATTTAAAACAAAGCGCGTTATTATAAACAATAATGTTAATAATCAAGAATACAGAAAGTGGTTATACTTACTGTGTAGTGTAAAATATGTATATCGTTTATTTACCATCTTATTTATATATATCTTGGTCTGTATATTTATAAAGTAGGTTACAGTTTATTTTATCTTCACTTGTTTGCTATGTAATATTCGGCTATTATCTGTCATTAATTTGGCTTCATATTATTATGCCAACACATTTCATTTTCAGTTTGATTACAATAAAGAGAATTTCATGTTAATTCAAAAATAACATTCATTGGTCCTTTTCCGTTTATCTAGAGGCGCCGAAGAGGCGCCAATGATGGCGCTGCAATCCGGACACATTATCGCTAAGAAGTATGTGACCGATCATCACTTCTAACCTAACACCCTATCACTAACTTGACTGGGGTGATGTTTGTAGAGGTTTTGGTTAGAAGTGATGATCGGCACATACTTCCTAGCGATACGTGTTGTCCGGATTGCAGCTCCATCATCGGCGCCTCTAGATAAACGGAAATGGACCCATTCATTAATTCATCGTTGCTTGTATTGTTTAAACTTTTAAATTCATCAACCAATCAGCAATCGAAAACAAAGTCACTTTTGGGTTTTATTTACTAAGAAGATATTTCTCTCTAAATGGTAAATTGTTATTTTTATTCTGGCTTTACGAAACAAGTTGTTAAGAATGAATTGGAACGGAGTTTATAAATTGCACTTCCATTGCTATAGTTATATAGTTATAGTTTTACAGTTTGCATTTCATACTAAATAAACACGTTCACAACTATAGTTTTTTTCTTTAAATTCAATAAAAGTTAATTCACTGTTATAAATTGTATATACGTTACTGCTAATGGAATCTAGGCTCTATATAGAATGATTGGCTTTTTTTGGTAAATAACACCGTGTATAGCCTACAACTGTTAAGGTTAGTCAACAATATTTCCTGTAAAAAACATTTAGGCTTACGTTTAGGCCTAGCTTTAACCTAAATTATGTACTTATGTACTTTTTTGTACTTATTTTGTGAATAAACAAAATAAGTACAAAAATGTCAAGAATGAGTTTTTGTGTCAATGGGTTTGTCTGGGGTAGACACATACTGGATAAAGAAACCACGTGTCCCTGGCTCCTCTAACGTTTTACCATAAACTCAGTCATCAAATTCATGCTATGGGGATGGTAGACATTTTTTGGCTGTCATGTAAAATTTCAAGAAAATGACTTATGTTATTATTGCACTCACCGATTCAATTATTCCAATGCTAAATTCATACATTTCTAAACCAGGCCTGGTATTTTATTGAATGTTTAGATTCTATACATTGCCGGTAAACATGTATATCAAGTTTATATAATTTTCTAGTAACGCTAGAACATTTTATAGTACAATTATAATACTTCCTACATTATAGGAATTGCATCTAGCTGACAAAAGTGTCTAAAGACCTGTGCTCATGTTATTTCATTAAGTTTACGAATATACGTATATATTTTTAATACAAATATTGTCCTTTAAAATTAGAGAGAAGAATGGAATTTTTGTTCCTCTTTCGAACAATTCCCAAAATGTATTCCATTTATTAATATATTTTTACGTATAGCTAAGAGTGAAATGTAGCCCAATATTTATGATTTGGTCCCAAAGAGCTCCCAGTGGTTGGTTTTATGCATATTTATATGGCTTTTGGAATGGCGAAGGACCTCAGATTTGTGATTACCCCGGGTCCCATTTTACCTATCTCAAGCCCCGCGTACAAGTATAGCCACGAATAATATACAGGTATCTTAAGAGTGCAAGAAAGATAAGTGCTATCAGTGAAGATATACAGACACTTATTCTATGTTTATTCCTAAGCTTGCCGTAAGCCGCCGTCTGAAAATCAGATAAAATTTTCGTCAAATTTTTCCTGTTGTCCAAAACTATACTGAATGTAATGTGAAAATTTAAAAAAAAAAATAAATGAAAATTAACAACAAAAACAGTACAAAGGAAAAATATGGCAATTTTTATACTATAGTTGAGTTAGCAACTCTGCGTTGCGAAGTTGATAAACAGCCATTAATGAGGTTATTACGTTGCCGTGAAATTTTTGGAAAAGACAATGACTAACAAAACAAATGATAAATAGCTACAGCTTTGTGGCTCTTTCCTTCTTAGCACAGAGACAGCTACAGCTTTTCTATGCTTCCCAGCATGACAGAGCATTAAAGCTACAATACAGCTTTTTAAGCTTCTCAACATATCATACCACCACGCATTGCCACCGCATTTTTTCTTCAGATTTTCTTGCATAATACGCATTGGTACAGCTAATTTGTGAACTGTCAAATGCCATCTCCAATGTCAATGGTTTACCGTGCAAAGCATTCTTTGTTTTCGGCTAGTATCTTATGTATGGTAATAATTTGCCACTATGTAATTATGTAACTATGTAATTTTTACTATTCAGTAGGCTCGTCATACGTCGGGTCATCTTCACAAGTAAGGTTTTGTAAAAGTGTTTTTAACTAGCTTTCCAGAATGATCGGCATTAGGCTAGAAACGTACCAGTGCCGAATAATTGTTTATGTCTGATTGGCCAATGTCATGCCTTGCATCCGAGTTACATAATTACAACTGCTGAGGCTTCAACCTTAGTCTAGACGTTAATAGAGTAGGATATGAATATCATTGTGTATTTTTAATCTGCATGTAAAATAATCTAATACAATTTGAATTTATTTTTGTTGGTCATGAAGCTAACATTCCTAAACAAAATATGAGAAATACCTAAATTAATAAAATTTTCTCAACAACTGTTCTTGATTGGCATTTATTAGTTTCAATTATCACCTAATTAAATCAAAAGTTTGATTCAATATAAGTTTGTTATTGATAGGTTCATTGTAACTCAGGCAATGAATTTCTTCAAACTTTTAAACTTGTAAAAATTAGATTTTTTTATTGTCATTAAAATGTCAAAGTTTTAGAGAAATATGTCACTTTGCATTGAAAAGAATGAATTTGAGGAGAATGGATTATAGGAAAAACCTTGATGATCAATTTGAATCACTGAAAATCATTCATCTATAATGAGAACATGTCGAATGGTGAAGCTTGATCAACGAAGATTTGACTTTTTCTAAAACCAAATCTGAATCCATAATTGAATTCAATTCAATTGAAGATAAACAATGTATCCAAACGAAACGTCAAAATAATTTCTTTTTATTTAGAAAAAAAGTAAATTAGAAATTAAAAAAAAAACTCTAGAAAATTATGCTTTGTTTACAACCCGTGTTTTTCTCATAATAAACATACCACAAAAACTATTTAAATATAAAATAAGAAAAAAAAATCTCTATATCAAAGAAATGTACTTAGTTTTTTCAAGAATTTTTTCTAAAGAAACGAAATAAAGAAAAAAAAAACCTTTTCCAAACTTGTCTCATTACAGCTTTTGAGAAATTGAAAAAAAAAGGGGCGAAAGCTAAAAAAAATTACCTTACTAGAAGGAGTTGCACCAACAGAATAGAAAGAAAAAGAGAATAGAATTAAAATAAAACGAAGAAAAAAACAGCCAGAAGGAAAAGGATGAAGACGAATGGATTTTCGCCGCTCCCCTATTTCCTGATTTAATTCTCAAAACTTTGCACATTTAATGAGATTCTCTCTCTTCATTCAAAAGAAAAAGCAACCCTATTTGGTGATTCTTAATTTTTCGTCTTCTTTCTCCGTGTTAGTTTGCTCGTCCTTTTTGGAATTTTCGCTTCTATTTAAAACTCGGGACAGAAGTTCAAGTCGAGATGGGAGTGATAGAGAAAAGAGGAAAATCTTTTAAAAATAATAGAAACATCAATTCTCAAATAAGTAACCAACGGAAAAGCTTATTCTTAATTATGTCTAATTCCGTTGAAAGTCCTGTTTTCTCTTCTTAAAGTTTCTTTTTTATGGAATCTTTCATACTAAAAAATCTATGAAAAATCGTATGTTAAATAAATTAATCTTATACGCTTACAAGAACTTGGACATTAGACTTTTGATTATATTTTATTAGTAAATAAAGTGAAAACCATTATAAAAAAAGTAATCTATAAATGTGGAATGTATGCAATAAGTATATTAATATATACCCCAAATAATTTATAATAAACATGTCATGAATGTCGTATTTCAGAGTTTGGTGGTAAAATATACTTTACTATATTCGTTTTGTGTCTAGATTACATGTTTAGTATTTACATTAATTAGCTAATTCACACTAACGTATTAACCTAACTAATTTTCATTTATACGGAGTTGTATCGTTTGTGTCAACCTATTACAGTTGAATGCAAGTAAAGTTTAAATGGTAAACACAATTAATAGAATTGACTGCTAAAAATTAATAAAAAGTTGTTGACGTGGAATCTCGCTTCAAATACTGTAAACATCACTTGCAAATCGATGATGGATTGTAACCATAAACTTTCCAATTGATAACAGGCAAGTCATTCATGCAATGATTAAAATGTTGATGCTAATATTTCATTTTCGAATAAGTAACGGATACATCTCGTTTGACTAATGTTGCATGCATCATTAACAATCCGTCAATAGCGTACTGAAATAAAAGCCCGATCGGAAAAGAACGTACTTTGAGCTGTAGCATACTATATTGCACAACAGACAAAGCGACACGTATTAAAAACAATATGACCGATAACGGGGACAAATCATACTATTATAACTCAGTTTAGATTAATATAAAATTTTTAGAAAACTTATTTTTCATTAAAAATATTTTCGTTGAAAAATTCTTGGCAAAAATTAATTAAATAATTTGAAAAAAAATGAATTGTATACACAATATGTTTTGTATTTTTTTTTGCTATTTATTTTTTATATAACAAAAAAATTAAAAACTGGACATGTTTCTTAGCGCTAGGATTCATTTTCAGCAGTTGCTTGTTGCAAAATGAATAATAGTAAAATTCGTTGGTGTTATCACATTTTGATAAAAGCTGGTAGTGGGGAATGAGTATTGCGACAAAGGTGGAATGTAAAACGCCAAGCAAAAGATAATAAAAAAAAAATTAACAATAAAAAATAGGTTGGAATTTTAGTTGTTGAAACTGAATCATGAGTTGGGCACTGTTCGGGCAGGTTAGTTGTTGGTGTCCAGTTTTTAATTTTTATGTTATATAAAAAATAAATGACAACAAAAAGAATTATTCATACAATTAAACTTTTCGAATTAACTTCAAAAGTTGAATTCAATACGAGGAATTCTTGCTCATTACAATGCCTTTGAAATGAACGTCAATGCATTGTATATTTAAACCGTCTCTTGACGAGTGAAAAATATTACACGTTCCACCGGGGGATCCAAGGATTCCCAGGATCAGAACGGTTGGTCTAAAGTTGAACAGGAAAGTGTGGCTTACCATGGACATTGAGCCGAGCTGAGTACCGGGCTTCCCCAACTCGATTAGTTGCGAGACAGGTGTATTCACCACCGTCCTCCACCTTCACGCGGCTGATGTTGACGTGACTTATCACATCTCCCGAATGAGAGAGATAGTCCGCCACCTGGAAACGTTTGCTCTCTGGTAAAGGGAGACTATCCAGTGTCCACGAGAAGATGGGCGTCGGGTTGCCTGAAGCCACACAACGCAACGAAACCAGTGGCCCAGGGTTCATGGTACTCTCCGAAAAAGTTTGATGTAGAACGGGTGCAGCATCTGCAAAGAAACAAAAATTAGGTTTTAAACATACAGTCAATACCGGACAAGTATGCATGTATATTTAATTCAAAAGTTATTGCATTCAGTTTCATTTAAGAAGAGAATCCTAATTCGAATGAGAGCACTAGTAACTTGTAAAAAGTTTGTTTTCTCTGTATTTGAGAAGGGTTTATTGAATTGAATTGTGAATCGTTGAGTGCCAGAATGGCAGTGGGCATAAACGGAAATGAATTTTCGAGGAAAATAATAAATTAAACGAATGTGTTACAGTGTGTGCGTAAACATGTTTGTGTGAAACGTCAAATGGGCTAGAAAATTCCTAGGTAAAACCCTACAGGGTTAGTTTGAAATAGTGAATTCTAATTTCCGATTTCTTCAAGATCAATCTAACAATCTGTCATAATACAAAAAGAGAAAAAAAAACGACGAGTGGGTAAGTAGTTAAATTATAAAACTTGACAAAACAAATATTGTTAGAATCTTAATTTTTTTATTGATATTTTAATTTTTTCACTATTGAAATTGTATTATAAATGCAATTCAACTTAAGTGATATCTATCACTTGTTAAGGATACAATATTATTTATTTTGTATTTATTATTTCTTCTGTCTATGCAAATACACAGAAATATGACTTAGGCACTAACAGTAAATACTGTACGGTAAGTGCAATACATACTGTATACAACGTCTTAATTACTTGTATTTTGAATGGTTGTAAAAAGAAAATTAAAAGTTGGTTTTTCAAGCAAAAAATAAACCATTTTAGAATATACTTCAAACATATATGCAGGGTGAGTCGAAAACATGGTTCTATGAGAATATTCGAAAGGCTATAATAAAAATGTTGCGATTGGAATATAATAGTACTTTGGTAGGGTTCTTTACAATAGCGGTGTTTCATCAACTTTAAAAATTTAAGATCATCGCATTGTTACATTGGAAACCATAAGTCATAGATACAAAATTACATTTGAAAGTTGTAGCCAATGGTCCATTTAATCACAATGTCATTTAATTTATTTCCAACAATGTAATCAAAATAAGAATACAGTATAATTGGCAATGTATAGAAGTCAGGGATTGTACAGAATACCTCACCTCTTTTGACAAAATATGAAATAAAATAGCGCATTTGACTTCCAGTGTGGCTTCACTGTAATGCGGTGTAGTGTATACATAACGAATATGAAAGTAAAATGTTTATTAATACTCGCAATAGATTGGTTATTTTGCAATATTAAGTTTATATTATGTTTATGCAAATATTCCATAAATTTGGTCATCTTTAAATACTGAGAGAAAGCAGGCAGATAAAAGATATAGCCGGTTCATTAATACAAATTCATATCATTTAGACAGCCCAGAGCGATTCAGCTGTTTTGAATCCTTGGGTTAATCAGATTAGCGTAGGTTCCAAAACCGATAAGCCGTGAAATAGTACTCTTCCGGTCATAAAATCATTCATTTGCTTGTAGCCATCATTTGTACAAACAGTCGAATTCACAAAGTTTAATAGTTTTCGAATTAGGAACGTCTATAAATCACACACCTGTAATGCGCTATAATATCTGTAAAAGCTGTTGCTGGTCGTTTGGTGTTTTGTATTGAACGTTTTACTATAAAACATTTTCAAATACTACAAAATACGATTATTTACATTTATTTTATTGTTAACATAAAATATAATATATTGATTAATCTGACTACTTAGATCCAGTCTATTGAAGTTATAAAACTGATATTTTAATACTTACCGTAGGATACTATACTGTATACAGTACATATACTTTAAAAGTTATGAAATTCACCGTAATAGATATGAAACTTTTCAATAGATATTTTTTACAGAAAAAGTTAATGTCTGAATTTTTCGTGGGAATATTAACATTTTAGATCGAATCTTAACTTATTGTGGAAATATGTCCATTTTAGATTTAATCTGAAATTTAAGTGATTAATGTTCAAGCGTTGTTGGTATCCTTCTTAAAGACGTAGTCAATCACTTAGTAGTTAATCATTTTTCTTTCATGTTGTTGATTCTCTGTACAAAGCTGGGTAGTGTTCAGCGTAAACCAATACTAATTGACGCTAAAGTAATGAGGTAACGCTAAGGAAACAAAAAATACCACATTGTATAATCCTTAGGATTTGAACAAATCATGATATTTGATTGTTAGCCCATGGCAACAAACTGTTTCAAGTTTAGAGTGCTCATTGGAATGTTGTATAATTTGAAAGCAATGTTTAATTTAGTTTGTTTACTCAATGGTTTGTAGCAAGCCCAGATACGTGCATCTAACCACGGTCGGGTTCGAAATTGTTATTTTATCTTAGCCCTTGTAGCATTGTACGTGTTATGGCATTTGATGGTTGCTTTAGTATCGTAGAGCAGCTTGCTATTCGTGACATGGTGAGATTTGATCATCTGGTTAATGCATTCGGTCACTGTCAAGCATTCCACCCGAGAAGCTTTATTTCACTCGGTGTTGCATTTCGATGAACACATTTTGCATTTCCGTCTCATACATTCGTGATAGTTAATCAATGTTGAGTGAGAAATCATGTTTACATGCATGAATAAATTTTTGATTATTATGAACGATGCATTTTTCGACTACCTCTGCTAACCGTTTATTGTAAATTTGTGTAGCTCTTTATTCCGCTCTAGAGCAAAATAGTTGTGATGATTGTTACGATTTATTAATATTTTGCTTCCAATTTGATTCTCGTTATGAATGAATGCAACAGTTGCATATCCACATATACTTGGTTGAGCTAGATCCCTAAAAGAAAAAGAAAATTCTGCCAAAAAAAAAAAGACTTTCATGGTTTTGAAAATATATTTTTTTTATTTGTTTTTGGACATTCTTTTTCTGTCTCGGTTCCTTTTTGTCACCTGTTCGTGTTCATGAGCTTTGGTAGCACTTGTGACGATACTCTCCCAACATTTGCAGAGACATGTTTTCTTTCCAAAGTTTTACATGGCTCGTCACTTTTGCTTCGTCTGTTTCTCTTTCAGCTTTTTTTTTATTGGTTCTCTTCGCTCCATACAATCAAATACGCTGTCATGTGCCGTTCCATTCACCACGTTTTGTTCAAACAACTTCCATAGAACGAGGAGCAGTTTCTCTGGTAGGCTACATATGGTGGGCTGTTTACACCAGGAACAAACATGTAACCTTACTGAAATAGAAAGCTAGGGCTGCTTTCCATGTAGTGTTCTATTTTGTAGGGTTACCGATTCGAGTTACACGTTTTGAATGAAACCAAGAAAATTCAAATATCACCGAAACATGTTTATAATACCACATAAATGAAACGTCAATGATTATAGGTTTACTGCTGCGTTAGGCAATATTGGTTTTTTTTTCTCCATGAAAACAACAAATTTTATAGCATTTCTACTGTATATATAGTATTTCATCTTAACATAAACATCTAGTTCTTTTATTATGGTAAAACACATAAATCTACCTTCTTGCTGCTTTGTAACTTTCCAACATAGGAATAGTACATTAGAAAAAAAAAACATTGGCAAAACTCGCAATTTCCTTTTTTGTATTACAAAGTACTGTCCAGAGGAGAAAAAAGAGGATTGGTGGTACAATATTATCAATTTCACATTGATAAAATTGCTATTCACTGTGTAGGGGGTTTGTAGAGAGACGTAAAGCCAATGGTGTGGTGCTCAAGTATCGATTATCATTCCAGCTGATTTATGGCTATGGGGGTGTGGGATAATAGTATAATAATGGCAAACGTTTCTGCTGTGTTTCCATAAGGAGAATCGAGAGAGCTCAAAGTGCACGAGGGCGCCATTCGTCGTACTCTGTCCAAACTCTTTTCCAAATGGCCATCAATCCTCCTGAAACAATGATGACGAATCGCTCTAAAACGTTCAAAGACAAATGTTACTTTGTTCTATTGCAAGCTCCTGTTCCGGTGTCCCTGCCATCAAAGGTTGATCGAAGGATTGACAAATCATCCAAAACGCTGATGGAATGAATAAAATCCTCAATGCTGTCATTACGCATTGCTGCATCAATAGTTATCATTTGTCATCATATTGTATTAGTAGAATGTCATTGACCAGATGTTAGTACGACTTCTAAGGTTACTGCGGTATAAGCGAATAAGGTTACATGTTGTCACAACTACTGGACTAACAGTAATTATTATTATTATTATGGTAGCTAAAAATAATTATTGAGTACACTACACAGTGTAGTTCAGTTGTTGGGTAGTAATTTAAAACGATTATAGTAAGAATAGAATTATATTAAAATGTTGATTTTCCTATTAGATTGGCAGTGTTCTAAACTTGAAACTTAATTTGCACACAATTTAAACTAAACATTATAAATTTTATTCGCGTGTGTTTGTAAAAAGTATGTAGCCTTTTATTTGTGTTATACAAAATATGACTTTGCTTTTTTCTCCCTGTCTAAAGAGTAATGTTTCACAGATAATCATGATCCAAGTTTAAGCTTCACCAACATCACTCTTTTTTAAAAGGGGTTTGCGTGCGAGCACAATGGAGGTGTTTGAGCTCATTTGCTGGATGTATTGATTTGCTTGCTCACTTTTAATTTTTGATAGTGCCGCAACGTGCCCGTGTCTCATTATTCGCAAGTATGCTACTCTTAATTAATGAGTCGCATAAAACTAATCATGTCTACGCTACATATGTGAATAGTTTTACATAAATTAATTAGCCTTGAAAAATAAACTAGTTACCACGAACATGTCACTTTAAGGATGAAAATGTCCAGCGATAATGAGACGTCTTGCTGATAGTTTTTTGTTGACCCTATTTGTTTCGTTTCTTTAAAATAAAAAGAGATAGTTTTTTTTTTCACTTTGATATTATTATTTGGTTGACATAAGTAAAATATGTAAATAATTAAAAAATGACAGTTCGTGCAAATATGATAGTGAAGTAATATACTGAAAACATGGAATTGTCAATGTTTTAATGAACTATAAAACACTTACGAGTGAAATTAGTCATTTATGATTATTTTTATTAGACGCTTTATATTAGCTTCGCTTGTGAGTTTGTTAGTTTGTGAGGAAGGCTGGAGATTCAACGTATACCGCCATCTATAGTTTTTTTTGATAATATACTGTCCGATGTACCAAACATTGCATAAAGTGAGACCAGCATAATTCGGAAACCGCATGAGTCCAATATAACAATAATTGCACAAATTGAATTGAAACTTGCAGAAATAAAAAATGTGATAACTCAAAACTCGTATAAATTGAATTTCTTAAAGATTGCATAAATTTAAATTCGCATAAGGCAAAACTATATAAAATGTAGTCTTAAAACATATTTTTAACGCAGGCCTACATATTCCAAAGAAACTATCTTTGTTCACTACGTCGCCATTCACATATACAGTAGTACCGGTATCATAAAAGAGTTTTAAAATTGAATAGTCTATTGATTTTTGCAGTGTCAGTGAAAACACATTATCATTTCCAGATTCATTGATATGTGGGTGGGTTCTCTTACATGACCTTTTCCAGTATTTGAGACATGTGTCCCTGTGCTTGAATATTCACAATTCATTAAATAAATGGACCTCCCTCATTCACGACTTAGCTGTCATTAGTATTGATCAAAAACTTCTTAGAAAATCAATAAATGCAACATACTTTATCGTCTTTTTTTATCATCTGTTTTTTTAAAAAAAAAAAATCTAAACAAACGAGGATCACATAAAAACTGTCCGTTCGATATTTTACAGTTTGGGAAAGCTCATAAAACACTAACTAATGTATCATAAAACAACAATCATTTTTTTTACACGAATTTGATAAACGACAAAAAATATACAGTGATCATTAGGGCAATTTAATTTTTTTCTTCTTTTTGTCTCGCTTGTGCAATCAAGTTAAAGCCTAGTGTATTTTTTTCTCGCATTGATTGCCTTTCATTCCTTGGCAAGATAGATATAAACGGATTTTTTTAACATTAATCTTCATCGCTTTGTGATCGAGAGGATTAGATGGCACATGTTTGATTTCGTATCGGGCCTATCTTCGTGGCATTGCAATAAAAAGGGAAAATGGAACAAGAAAGCGCGTTGCAATCCTGATCGTGATGGGGAGCAGGACGTTGTTGGAAAAGAAGTGCGACACATCGCCATTAAGGATCTTGATGTGTCGTCAGATGTGGCTTTCATCCCCTCACCGAAAAATATGACACCAAAAAAAATTTGGGATGAAAAAAAAAACAACCTAGTGTAAGATTAAGTTGAAGTCGTGATTAATCAATGTCTGTTTTTATCACTATCACCTCGCATCAGAAAGCTTAACATGGATACAGGTTCTTACCAGTATCCTACTACTATTATAACTTTAATAGTAATTCTTTTTGTTATTTCGTGTAAGAAAGACGAAGCTAAAATTTATTCTCTAGGTAATCTTTAATGTGCTCTTTTGTTTCTGGTAAATGCTGAAACTGCTTAATGGAGATACAGTAAAGATTAATCACGTGAGTTTCGATAAAATATTGATATACTGTATTAAACTGTAATATATATGTAATACATTAAAAATATGTAATATGTAATATATGTAATACATGTAATATATGTAATACATTAAAAATATTTTATAAACTTTAAACCAACTAAAGTATGTGAATGTAATAACTAGAGTTGTATGATACAATCATTTGTAAACAATTGTAATCATGTAATCTTTTGTGTTGATGTTGTAGACATTTTGATATGCATTTGGTAGTTTTTTAATAGAACACTTGTGTATGCGGAATAATGTTTATTAAAATATTAAAAAATATTTTTAAGACGCTAAGATGTCACAATTGTTTGTCACTTATGGAATCATATAAAAATTGTGATTTTAAAATATCGACTTTGTTTAATAGGTCAGTTGTAATAATTATGTTGTAATAATTAAGTTTCAATAACTGTTAAAGCAGATAATATAAATATTTGCTGCTGACTATAACTAAGGAGTTAAGTGGAAAAACAGCGTAAATTCACTTACGTCGTTATTCATTATAATGCATACATTGAATCGTTTTAGACCAGTTTATAAAATAAAAACATTAAATGACATGTAATTTGTAGCCTACTTTTGGAGTTCTTGGAGCAAAAATATAAAACGCGATTGTACATTTTAATTTTGTGTGATTTCTTTCTTTTTGTCACTTCACTTGTTGTTGGTTTCACTTGCTTGTTTCACTTTCAAAACAATGGGAAATATGCCGATCTTTGGAAAACGGCACAAATGTATTTATAAAATAGCACGTTATTTGGAATAAAGACGTGATTGCATTTTTAAATTATCCCCGTAACTAAAGTGAGGCCAGGCCTGTCAACTGAAGTTAACAGATTTTTGCAAAACCAGTTAATTTTCCTTCTATAAATATACAGTTGACAGGATTTTATTTAAAATTGCCAGAAGTTTTTGCCCGTTTTCTCAAAACTACATGTTTTGAGCTAGGCCTTTATTCCACCCAACTCCTCAATTATAACTGAAATTATATTGAACGTGACAATCATCTGACAAACATTTTGTCAGTAGGTTTTTGTTAAAACATTCTATATTTTACACGTAGTTCGAATCATAAATTTGGCACTAAATCCCTAGGAAGTGACATCTTTGGCATGATTTTTGTTTTTTTGAACATGTTTTTTAACTTTCATTACTTTTTGGCTGAGGCTCGAAATTATTAAAGTTGGTAATAAAACATGCCTGAATAATAGTCGATAAAAGAATTTTTGACTGCAATCACGCTACATTGCTTGTTTTACGCTTTATTTCTTCGCGACTTTTTAAGACTTGTCTATTCACGATTGTGATATTCTCGTCTTCGCCAAAAATAAAAAGAAAAGAATGTTTTCCCTCGATCCCTTTTGAATTTCGACGCTTCATATTGGAAATGCCATTTGCGATAGTTGAAGGAAGAAAGTGGGGGTACCGAAAAAAAAAACGTACCAAATAAGGAAGGCGAAGAAAAGCGTTTCTTCCCGCTAATTGCTCACCGTGGACGAAAGAGGAGGTGATTAAATTTTTTTGCTTTGCTATTTTCCCCCTCCCCTTTTCTGCTTTACATTGATTCTGAAAGCTTTGTCGCAACGAGTTAAAAATATTTTTTTTCTTCATTTTTGTCTTTACATACGCATATACAAAAAAACCAAGCAGAAGGGATGACAAGATAATCATGAAGCGTGCAAAAGCAACGATGTAGGCTGTTTGAAACCAGAACTAAGGAAAGGGTGTTTTTATTTGTACAAGAAAAACGGGGGTAATAGCAGGACTTTGAACCATAGTAAATGAGTAAAAAGTGAATTAAATTTCGTTTTTCGTTTATTGCGGAGTTCGGATGTAAACAGTTAGGAAATGTGAAATTTCCCCTCAAAATGTCCTCAAGGCTAGTTCTGACAAAGAGGTAGGAATTTAATAAAGTTTACTTAGATTTGCGCTAGGCATTAAACTTTTAAGGAAATGGAATTTTAGATTTGTTTATGTTAGGGAAGAACACCAGGTTAAACCAACGAGAATGGTAGCAAAAAAAAATATAAGTCTATCGATTTTACAGTTGTGTAGTTTTTTTTATTTTATTTTATAGTACTTTTCTGTTCTTGGCTTCTTTCTCGTGAGTTAAGGCAAAAGCTTTCAGTGGAAACACCTTGTCTTTATTCGTTGCTAGTTTCCTAGTTCTTATGGGAATTCTTTCTAAACCTTAACTCTAGAATTGTTTTTCTTTTTTATGAAGAGCTCAAAGGAACGAGTTTAAGACAGAGTTTAACTCTTTAAATAAACAACAACAGATAAAAATTTCAAATATTTTTTTGTGCAAGTGATAAAAGTTGAAAACTCAATTTTTCGAAAACCAAATTAATCTGCTTAATTTGGATTTACATTTAGAGTAAAATTAACAGCAAAACTTTCAAGTTATAAATCAGTGATGAATAGTAGCAAATGTTTATCAGCACACAGCAGTTTTTATATAAAAATTCTTCAAATTTAATCATTCTTAAAAAACAAAATCAAAAGATAATACTTTGCGTGATTCTACGTTCACAACCTGCATATAGCGTCATTGTACGTCCATAGCCTGCATATCAATAATGTTATGAAAAATAATTTACGGGAAAATCTATTTATTGTAAATTGAATAAGGGGAAAACGATTTTGATGTTTTTAGTAATGTTAAAATTTGGCTAAACATACCAAAATTGCTTTACAAATTTGACATCTTATTTCATTTTTAATAAAAAGTTTAGTTTTTTATTAATCTTTAACGCACAGTAATTCATAAATATAAAGCTCTTAGGTTTCTGAATATAGCCTACGTACGGTTTCTTTAGAAATTTTTACTTAGAACTTGTCAAATAAAAACTTTTATTTCTTATTCAACATCCAATATATCTATTGATGGTAGAACTTTAAAGGTTTTCAACTTTAGTGGTCAAAGTGAATAGTTGACAAAAACTGTTTGTGGAAAATTTTCAAATATTGAAGAGCGAGAAATTGGAAACAAATTGGAGCATGTGAAAAGGAGTTAGACTTTCTTTCCGAGCTTGAGGGGACGAATGAGTGTGTGTGGTGTTGGCAAATGACCCTTCATCGATCGGGAATAGTGACGATTCAAGCTGTCTCCTGTTGAAGGTGAAGAATAAGGGAAAACTCCAAAATGTTTGGAAGGAAAAGAGGCCAAAGACACCTGCGATCGTCATGTCTAGTGAAAAATGCGGTCGCAAATCTTTTCTGTCACGAACATGATAGCGATTGAAGACCTGTCCTACAATCTACCACTGCTGAAAACACCATTAGGTATTTTCTACTGTCTTTTTTCCCCTTTCTCTTACAAGGCCTTTTGTCTGCGTATGTTACCATGACGTAGCTAATGATTTCCGTGATGGATCAACAGATTGTCCGGTTGGTGATTCGTTTTCCAGAAGGACATTTTACTGCTAGTAATCAATGACTTGTCTCGAATTTTATGCCAACCGTGGAAGATTAATGTTTGCCGAGAAATGGCATTAAATGATGAAATCCAATATCGAAGTGGTTTCATTATCGTATCATCAGTATAACATTACACAAAAAAAAAAAGAAAAAACACAGCGACTGATAAGTATCGATCCAAAATTAAATCCAATGGCCTATAAAATTCAAATGTTAATTGGATTGATAAGATTTCTAGGAAATTTAGAAATTATATTTCCTAGAACTTTTTTGTTTTTGAGTCCATAACATTTATGATCACTATCTCGCGTGAAAAAAAAGTAGTGTACATAGACTGAAGAGTACTTTTTTTTTCAAAACAAGTTTGTGTGACGAGAGGCAAATATAAATCATAAGGAATCTACGGAAAGAAAATCCTTTTAGCGAAAGTAATCTTATCACTAGCCAAGAATGACATGACAATCTCGCTTAATTGCCTTTCGAACAACCAACAGTGTCAGAATCCCAGTGGGTCTTTCAATTTCCGAACATCAACGTCGACCCTTTACTCAAGTAACACAAGGTTCCAATAGTGATGAAGCAATAGGTCTTTTCAACAAAAATTCTTTTTTGCCATGTCAGCTTCTTACAAGTGAATTCATTACTTGGCCGATTGAGTGCCTGACAAGCTAAGTGAAACGTTAAAGACAACAGACTGAGCAAACCAGCTTCAAAAAAAAAATAAAGTTAATCCAAAACTTCCATATTATTATATTAAAAGGAAGCTCGAGTATAGTTATTGTTGATACTATAAATGTAGTGACATTATGAGGTACCGTATATAAATTATTGGGTTAGAAATCTAGTTATTTCTGAATGCAGGATACTCGATTTATGCCAGTTCCTACGCGATTTCGCTAATATGCCACAAAAGAAATCTATCCAAATGTTCGTTATATGCGATAAAAGTTTGCTATTAGGCAAATTTGTTAGGTAGTTCTTGAGTGATAATTTTCTTTGCACCTGTCACTTAACTTCCACAATATGTGCCCACATATGGTGTGAATACTGGTTCTTACACTAGAATTGTGACAGCAACTTTGTCACTTCATGACAATTTTATGTACGTGTTCTTCAATTTATGCAAGGCATACACAAAATCTCCTGTGTATACTTTGATGTACACGCAGTTTTTCCTGATCAAAAGTAAATATCCAGCGTTACATGCATTCTAGTACTCAATATAGAACCTTTACACAAGGCTTGAAAATTTTAATACTCGAGACTGGGTAGTTGTTCTTTATTTTTGTGGTAATAAATAAACACAAAAAATGAGGTTGGCTTATCTTGTCTGTTGTTGGTTAATCTTATACTCCCAAACGCAATGATTAATTCCCTTTATTGATCATATTTCTGAAGAAAGTCTTAGGGGAGTCTCGAATCTCCCTTTTTTCGACGAAAGAGCAAAAAAAAGCAATTACTTCTTTCTTTACAGCACAGTAACGGTTTTTGAATGTTAATTGAATAGTTGCCAAACGGTTTTGCCAATTCCACGATGGGGTTCCACTGAGAATCTCAGGTTTAGGCCCTTGACCTCTTTTATTCCAGGCTGCTCTCAAGATTTAATATCGGCGTCACTGAGTGGCATTCAAAAGTGATCTTCTCTTCACTTGCAGCGGGGGTTCCATCAGCGGGGGAATGGAAAGGGGGTGAAAACGATTTCAGCCAACTGACTTGGCAACCAAACACTCGACCTTAAACGCAGCAGGTCGCCAAACGATCTTCTATAAGGCAACACTATAGGAAGATCTGAAAAACTCAGGACTTTGGTGGTAATGGCACATGGCATGGAAGGCGTCCCAGGAGCTGGATATCAAAGGCGGGTTCGACAGCCCATGCAAAGACTTTGCAGTCCCTGCGAGACGGCAGAATAGAGCACAAATCACCTCGCTGCCGTTTTCATTACTCATTAGAGGCTTGGCGCGGTCACGTGATTCTCGTCCCGTGTGGCCCGCGAAGCGCGAAATGAAGTTGTCGTGGCAAGGCTGCCGAGGTGGTGTTGCAGCTTGTGACAAGTTAATCTCGCATGCACAGCGAGCAACCAACCATCCGATGGTCTGCCACGCACTTCCTTTCCATCCCTACCCTCGTTGCATCTTTCTATTCACGATAGGCCGACCACAAATTCATTAGTGGTTGGCAAGGTAACGAAAACACACGACAGGAGGAAACTAAAAAATATATTTTGCAAGAAAAGTGGGTACAAAAAACATCGCACCTCACGGCGACGTTAGCCTAATTAAGAATACCCGTGTCACCTGTCTTTGAGTTTAGTGGTCCGTAGGGAATAGGATCAGGGAGTGGAAAAAGCACATCTTGCTATGACATCTTTTGTTTCAAAAGTGGAAGAGTTAGCAACGAGGGAAACCCATTGGAAGTAATTGGCTAACCACAAATGTGCTGGGATAGGAAATCCACTTAGTGACCTCAAGCCAAAGATTTGATTTCCTCGTTAGGGTTTTCTGTTGGCATTTCATTGAGATGGCTAATTCTTAAATTTATTAAAGAAATGCAAATGTTTTCATCCTCTCTCTCTAAATCCATTTTGTAAATACAACGCTCTACTTTTTTTCTTGAAGTTCAAGTTGAACATTCAAGATTCCAAAAACTATCATCATTTCATTCGTTAACGTGATCTGAATAAAATATTTTCATGCTGTAAAAATATTGTAGGTTTATAAAACACCCTTGAAAAAAGTATTCATTCCAGCAACAAAGCGTTTTCACATATAATCGATCTTCGTTAAACCGCCACCCTATAGACAGCCACGCTTTGTGCCACCAAGAACAGAAAACCAATGTAGCTTCCCATATATTAATCCGCCATCTTTAAACCACCAATTTTTATCGAGTACCATAGGTGGCGGTTTAAAGAGGTTTGATTTTATCTTTGTCTTTGTATTTGCTAATCTTACGTTGATAATCTCAGTGTAAGCGGTCGTTAAACCTAACTATATAGTAACTAGCAGTCTATTGAAAACATCTATAATTTTTCTTTTCTTTAAAAAATATAGCAATGCAATATTTTACGTATCTGAAGTTCTACTTAAATATTGTATTTCCTTGAGGTTGGTACATTTCAATGAAAATAAAACAAGCATGGCAGTGTTATAAGTCCTATACACTGAGGACTGTTAAAAATCATGTTTTTTTCTTCACTGCAAAGACGATGAGGGCTGTGTTTTTTAAATAATTCCCCATCAGGGAGCATTATGTAAAACTGCATTTTTGCCACTTGAAAGCTTCTTTCAGTTTTCAGTGCAATGCGATTTTCAGCCCAATTACTAGGCATCTACGCTCTTAGGTTAATTAAAGCTCCTCCTTACGATTGTTCGTAGCGATCGTTAAAAAGGATCCAAACCATAGCAAGCGGCTCATGAATGCTAAATGAAAAACATGACCACACTCCATTTCGGAGCCACTAAATCCGGACCATTTTTCGCCCCCACGATAACGTTCGTGAATTTGTTCAGCATGGTATTTTTCAGCGTTTTCAGCTGACGTTAGGTTGACGCTCCCTCGAGGGTTTCGACGATAAATGTAAGGGGTAGGGGAGTTGGAAAACTGTGGCAATGATGCTTTTGGTCGCGTTGCGAAATGACAGATGACAAATTATGATCTATGTTCTCGCAAGCTGCTAAATATCACCCGAAAGACTCCCACGCAACCGAGCTGAGACAGCAACCAAGAAGGCGTGGTAACTAGCAACCACACCAGGACAGCTGCTCAATAAAAAATAATAACACATGATACTCGGGCCAAAAACATTCCTTGTTTCTCGTTTTTATCTCTTTCACTTTATTTTCCATGGGTGGAAGTTCGGACGTGAAGAAAAAAAAACAATGATGAAAAACCGTGTCTTTAAATTGCTGTAACGAATTGATGTCCCATTGCAGTTAAATGTCTACCTTACATTTTAATAAACGTATTCAACTTGATTTTTTTGTAAATCACTTTTCCCACAATCTAACCACAAAAAAGTACAACTGTTACACAGTGAACTTCTGTGAACATGATGTAGCAGTTCTAATGTTACAAAGTTTTAATAAAACTTGTGTGAATGGAGCTCGATAGTTCACTACCGTTCTCTCTGTAGAAGTTGGTATTTTGCAATATCGGGTACGGTCGTGTAATTTTAAATTTAAACTGTGGTGTACCTTTTTTTATACCAGCACAAGACCTGTGTAATCGATTTTTAGAAAGTTGGGGCGGAGCCAAGAACTTGGCGAACACTCTAACAATTGCGCATTACATTGTTCAGGCTGCTTAATAAGAGGTTGTAAAGTTGAACCTTTTTTTGGCGGGAGATCGAAATGTAAATGTTATGAGTTTATTTTTTGCTTATGAAGAAAATGTACGCAATATTTGTACACCGATTCACTGTAGAAAGTATAATTTAATTTTACCTTTTAGGATAAACGAATTTTAATTCAAGAATGTTTTTGTGACCAAATTGAGAACCTGTTAGATTATGTACTGTTTAAATGTTCTTTGAAGGACTTTTTTTAAGCTCTCCGGTTGATGTCTAATTCGCCACGAATGATTTAGGACGAGGAACAAAAGCTTTGAGGTTTTCGAAACAGCTTTTGAACTTCCCAGTCGGACTAATCAAGTCAATTCTTAAATGGCGTGAATTTACGAGAGGAGTTACAAGCTCATTGAATGGTGACCACAAAAGTGATTTGCAGGAGTAAATAGACTGCGTGGATAGGTTACTCACCACCGAGCTTGATGGCTGCCGTTGCTTGAGCAGCTTCGTCGTCGTTTTCGGCGAAGCACTGATACATGCCACGATCTTCGCGCTGGACAGACTCCAGCACGAGCACATCTCGTGTCGGAAACCGCAACGAGTGTCCGTTGCCATCGTCGGTCAACAGGCGTCCGTTACGGAACCAGGAGACTGAAGTGACCGGATGACCGGAGATGACGCAGCGAAAGCGAGCCGATTTACTCACGTCCACTGTCTGCTCCCGAGGCTCAATGTGGGCTGCCAGGGGTGCTATCAAAAAAAAAACAAAACAGAATAATAAACACACGTGAAATGAATACGATACCACATTTTCTTTTTTGTGGTTGAACTACAATAAATCATTTTCAAAAACTTTTTTTGTGTTTGTACAGACTGGACATCTCTATGTGACCAGAAACTCTGTATTTGTAATGCAAGGTTTTTATTGCTTATAAGAAGCAATCAATATAATAAGATGTGATCATAGACACGGGATATAAGGTAGAAGGTGATACACTTGCACCACCATAGCTCATGTCAAAATTGATCTTTTAACATAATTTTTAAAAAATATCATCCAAACCGTTTCACAAACTAGTTCATTCACTGACAACATTTTGAACTAAATCGTAACATAATAAATGTGTACCAGCTTACGATGAACCCTACCATTTCCAAATTATTTTCAAAACGACTTAAGTCCATGAAATACAATTTTTCAGGAAACTTTTTTTTTATTCATTTAGCCATAGACTTTGCATATAAACGTGATTTTTGACTGCTTTTCAGTAGGAAATAATAAGTTTTGAATTTTTAAAATAACATAGACTCGGTGATGCAACGATAGTTATCAGAGCCCCCAACTAAAAAGTGATCAAAAGTAGAGAGAAGACGTTTTGGAAATAAGCTCTTATAAGGTCAAATAATCATAAAAAATACAGTACAATAATATCCAATTCCAACTTAATCAGGGCGGAGCGAAGCGGAGGCCTTCTTTCCCTGACTCAAAATGTTAAATTTTGTCGGCAAATTATTTTGCAACAGTAACAGCTAGAATCTTCAAATTTTAGAAATAACACGATTGTGGTAGTCTGTAGGACAACGTCAAAAAAAATTTCAAATAACTGATTAAATTGATTAAGTATACTGACATCATAAATGACGTCACAGATGTGATAGAATGACATGTGCTTTGAAAGCATGACTTTCAAAGCCATAAGCTATTGTGTACCAGAAGGGTGTCGTGCTAGCGCGCTGGGCTGACGGGCGAATGGTCTTTGGTTTGAAACTACATGCAGCAAGTTTTCTTTTCGTTCTGTTTTACAGTTTTTATTATTTTTTATATTTGTTTAATTTATCTATTTTCTAATAGGTAAACTTTGTACTAACAACCTGTGAAGTGTCCTTCTACCCACAATTTCTATTTATTTTACATTAATCCTATTTATTTTCTAATTGGTAATATTTTTACTATTTGCTATTTATTTTATCTATTTTCAGCTCCGCCGGTTTTTTTAAATTTGCTTAGCGTGATTCCGATCCTAGTTTATTTAATGTTTGCTCTAAGAGTGCATATAATAGAAGATGTGATTCTAACGATGCCATTAAATATTACAGCTGGATGTGCTTTTGTGTTAAAACCATTTTTGTATCGAATAAGCTATACTGTATATATTTTTTTTGGACTTCAGATTTGAACTTTTCCGATTGTAGTCCCAGGAACCGTTCTAAAAAAAGAAAGTTGTCTTTGTTTGTTGTTCATCTTCGTGCCTGAGTAGTCTCGAGAATTGTCTTTTGAGTTGTCTTTCGTGCTCGAGTAGTTTTCAAGGCGCCTGACCTGGAGCCCGTAATTTGAAGCATCGCATCGTGAGTCATCGCTGCAGCTCCACCCATAATCATAGCAAAATCCTCAAAGT
>JAQIWH010001733.1:0-29157 GCA_034695005.1 Cryptops parisi
ATGGGTTGCAGTCCATGAAATTTTGAGAACCCCCCCCCCCCATTTATAAATTTTGGAGAATAATATGGCTTTTTCGGTGATTGTTTATGTGAAAAAAAAAGTATTTAGAAGACTTCATTTAGTAGCTGTATTTGATTTTATACGTACACAATTAATCATGAGTGTATTATTTAAAAACTTGGTGTAAATTTCTATGGATATTTAAAACCGAATGCTCTGCGCACGTGCATTACTGTACTAGACTACTCATGGCGAGCACATCACTAAGCAAGACGCACAAAGTCTATTCATACATGGATATTTACAATCTTAACCATGTTGATGAATTACACTTCTCTAGCTTTAATTATCATCATCATTAAATACTTACTCCCGCTGACTGTCCAAGGCAAATTAACCACTGCCAAACGAGGTACACGGGTTGCTGCCATGATGCAAACTGAAAACAACTACGAGTAGTGCAATCTGAGCTATATTGTGCAAGCTATAACATTCAACACATTACGCTCCTTGTAACTTGTAGCGTCTCTATCGAAAAATCCCAACAGCGCGATCTTATATACTGTGGACAAGCTTCAAACAATAATGTTGCGCTACTTATAGCATTTCGCATCGCAAGTCGTGTCTTGCCTTTTCGTTCATCGAAAAAAACTACGAATAGCGCAATTTCATATGTCAGTTACATCTCTTATTCAGCGAGATTGTGCTTCGCATAGTATTTTTTTTTTAACACTCGGGTCGGGTTTGTCATCATGGCTTCCCCAAACTATTCGTCTGCTGATGAACCCGATGTTTTTAAACAATATTTTAAATATTACAAAAGCAAACACGAACCGGTTGACCTATCTGAAGTCGTGGATTTCGAGAACGACGAAAGTTTGCAGGTGACTATGTCTTAGATTAAACGAATGTGTCACCTCTATGTCATAATAAAAATTACACGGCATGTACCACAAGTGGTTGCACGTGTTGAGCTACACTCTGTTTCTGTCTAACTTCACAGCATGGTAACATTTGCTTAAAATGTTAATGAAAGTTGCTCTTACTACTTTGTAAAGAATCTAATGTGCTTAACTGAAAACTAAGCAGATAACAGAGTGTAAATAGTACTATGGTAAATACGCACTTTTTTTTTTCAATGACGTTTCACCTCCCTCTTAGAGGCTTCGTCAGGTAGGCAGAAAGAAAAAGAAGTGCAAAAGAGATTGGTGAACAACTGTTTACAGTTTACTACACTGTCATCTCTATTCACACTTGAGCTTTCTTCCTTCCTTTCTTGTTTTGTTTTTTTTACCTGACGAAGCCACTAGTTGGGAGACGAAACGTTTAAGTAGTGTTAAAAAAGGTCCATTCAGCCAGTTTGTTTTTTTTTAATTCTAATCTCCTTATTGTAACAAAATCGTTTCAGAAACACAAAGCAAAACAACTGAAAATAGTTGAACGAGAAAATTCGGAGCTCGAAGCCGACAGCTTAGGTTTACGGTCACCATTGCTTTGGAAAATATACACATTAACAAAATGTCCAGGTAAATATCGCATTATTGAACATTTTGTTAATTCAACTTGGAACAATAAATTAAATTAATCCTATTTATGAAACTATTTCAATGTTGAATCATAGTTATCTTTTGTCATCTGCGTAGGACTCATTTTTATTGCAAATCCATTTCACACATCCGGTCAACGATATTGGATAAAACGATGCATGTTTGAATATCCAAATGGTCCCAACAGAACAAATCTGCATAACAACAACGATGAAGTTGGTAGCAATTGTTCAACTGAGAACGTTCGGTAATTATTGCTCAGCACGTTCATTGACAAAAAATAGACAAACTTTGGTAACATTTTTTCAGCTCGACTGAGAGCTGTTTGCTCAAAGCTATGATTTTAATTTATTTTTAGCGACTGTTTGAAGTTGTTTCGAATACTCAGGTGGGTCACTTTGGGGTATCATCACAACTGGGACACAAAGGTAACAAAAAATGTCATCTCTTATTTAACTTTTTTAAAAGTAGATTACGGTAAATTTTTCTGTAATGGTGCAATTTCATAGCGTGACAATTTGTGGGCAACCGACGTCAGTTTTTAACATAACCAATGAAAGTTAGTTGCAAGAAGCTGACGTCACATTGTCCAAAAATCGATAGAATTATTGCCACACCAGACATTGCACATGTCAGGCAACCTTTAGGTAAATTAGTCATAATATGTGAATTTACTACAGTGACATCTAGTTATTATAATCATGAATAATGTTATCATTATCGGTCGGTCCCAACACACTGTTTAATGTTATCGGTCGGTCCCAACACACTGTTTAATGTTATCAGTCGGTCCCAACACACTGTTTAAAGTTATCGGTCAGCTATTGTTATCAAAAAGCACTGATCGCAAAAGTGATCACAATAACCGGATTCCACTGCATTTTGTTCACTCTAGGAATATTCGGAGGATCGTCACACACCATTTCCATCCGACCTCAACTGTCTCACCGGTTTTCTTGCCCGGGTCTTAAATTTTAAGGATTTCAACGCTGAAGCTGCCATTGTGAATTTTTATCACTCAACTTCTACATTGAGTGGCCACACCGATCATTCAGAATACGACTTAACAGCACCGTTATTTTCTATCAGGTAAAATATAAAGAGAAACCTGATAGCCAACCATTTATGGCTACACATTGTCGCCAACCCTAGTTTATAACTGTCCCAATTTTCATTTGCAGCTTCGGTCAACCTGCCATTTTTTTACTCGGAGGAAGGACGAAAGCGGACAAACCTGCTGCGATGTTTCTTCGAAGCGGCGACGTGGTGGTCATGTCCGATTCCGTTCGCCTCGCGTACCACGCTGTGCCAAAGATCCTGCACGACGATGCAACTCCTTGGCTTCTCGACCGAGAAACCGATGAAAGCGAACGGGAAAATTTCATGAGGACGTATTTGCAAACGTGTAGAATTAACATCAACGCGAGGCAGGTGTTTCCTCCAAGAGTGAACTTGTGTGATTAACCAAAAACGTAAATTCTAAAACCACTGTAAATTGTAAATATAAATTATCTCTGATTAAATGTTTTAAACAACTTAGCTCCATACATCATTTGAAATAGGGAGACATTTTCTATGTAAATATTTGTATATATTTTTTGTTACATTCTATACAGGGTGTTGTTACATATCGAAAAAGCAGTAAGTCCATATCAACATGGATCCAGAAATGGATACAGGCAACTCTTGGTTCATAAACCAGTCCCAAGACATTTGGCACAAGTTTTGTTAGCCATGTGTCTCTTTCTTGCATCCCGAGCTTTTAAGATTGGTATTTTATATTTTTAGAATCATTTTAAAGCGTGTACTCAATATTGAATGCACTATACATTTTATTATAATGTAGGTTCGTATGTAGTATGCTAGATGGTTTATCATATACAATGCATAATAAAATATTAAAGTAAGTAAACAAACAAGAAATGAATTGTGATGTCAGTCACAGTAAATACCAGTAAACCAAGAATTGCCTGCATTTTTCGTCACACGCTGTATATCATCCTGGTATGATGATATGGTCGGAATATTACTACTCTTGATTGAATAGCCATCTATTTTTCTAGAATCGTACAATTTTATTAAAAAAAATTTCTTGTCAATAAAATTTGGCATTAACTTTTCAGCATCATTAAGGTAACGACGCTACGGTTCGCTATCAAAACCACACAAACCACATCTCGGTTCTCTTTCTTGCTAAATCTACATTTTAAATCCTATTATTCTGCAACACCAACTGCAGCAACCTGGAAGTGCAAAAGACAACTTCAACACGAGTTCGATTCCCTTCACACCGAACGGCTTCCCTCCCCCAGTAATGATGAAAGGAGAGACACGCTTTCATTCTCGTTTCAAATTACCCCATTACCTTTGGTTCCAGGTACGGGGGCAAAACCCGACCCTTTTGTTCCAGTCTCCGTTTTAGTTGGCTAATATGTTTGATGGTTATACTTTTCTCCACTCCTTCCAGCCGGGCCGTTTCAAGCGTTTTCAGCGCACCGTCGGTATCATCGAGCGACACTGAAAAGTAAATTGTCAATTATCAATGGTGGTATTTTCTGTTGAGCTCCCTTGCCTGTCACGCACCACAATTCTTGATGTGGCAAGTCGAACAATTTGTGAACTACTACGATGTCAGACTCTTGGCTAAAGAATAATGGATATATGGCGTGTAGCGTCTGCCATATTGGTTTTTCATCGACGCCATGTAGCCGGCTGTCACTCGATAAATGAAGACGAATCCATAGGCACCTCATTCATCAAAACCCATCGAATCGTCTTGTTTTTGTACGTAGAAACTCACAACTCACTCACAAGTGAAAGCTAGTATTAAGAGTTTATAAAAAAAAAGGGAAAAATACGTACTTTGAATCATCATCTTTTCAGCATAAATTTTTCCTAGACCCTTAACTGGAAAGTGCGTTTCCTTCACAACAGACACAAGCTTATCGAGCATGGCGACCTATGCCAATAAAATTCATTAAAAAAGTTCTTATACATTAATTAAGGCATGTTCTTACTGCCCTAAAAAAATTTTTTTAGGTTAAACACTTACATTTTGAGTCTCT
This sequence comes from Cryptops parisi, assembly GCA_034695005.1. Lineage (NCBI taxonomy): Eukaryota > Metazoa > Arthropoda > Chilopoda > Scolopendromorpha > Cryptopidae > Cryptops > Cryptops parisi. Next base: position 4,613 of record JAQIWH010001733.1, read on the forward strand.
TCGGCATGGTTTAAAATGACTCCGTAAGCCAAATTAGTACAAAATTCTGGCGTTTCCTGAATTACCACAAAGTATCGCAAATTAAAAAATAAAATAGGCATGAACATAACTATAATCTAACCTTGGAACCATAAACATGCAGCGACACAAGGTGTTGGAAAGAATCAAAGCGCTTATTTCCAAAACGTCTTTATCTCCACTTTTGATCATTTTTGAGTTAAAAGGCTCTGAAAACTATCTGTGCATCGCCGATTCCAATTATTTTTTTTTTCAAGACTCAAAACTTATTATTCTGAAAAGCACTCTCAGAAACCACATTTGTATGCAAAGTCAAGGGCCAAATAAATATAAAAACCCGTTTCCGTTAAAAAATTGTATTTCATGGACTTAAGACGTTTTGGAAATAAGCTCTTCAATTGTAAAAAAAAAATAAAATATTTCTCACACCATCGGACGATGGTGTGCGAAATAAAAAATAAAGTGATTTTTCCATAATTTACCTTGAAAATTTTATCTGCCGCTTCGTAATTTTCATTTTGGAAATAATGGATCCAAACGGAATTTAACATGCGGCAGAAACCACGCTTGTAAAATTCACCAGCTAATTTTTCAACTACAAAAAAAAACAACATGAAATTATATATATTGATTATGCAAAGTACTATTAAAATGCATAATAACAATAAAGTCAAATTAAACCATAAAAAAATCACAATGCATTTTTTTTACACTGAACGTTTTGTCATTCGAAACTGTTGGAAGGTCAGTTCTACCCAATATGGATTAGGTACTAGGGCACTTGGTTTTCCCAATCGGCAGTAGCTGACGGGGGACAAGCGAGTCAAAGTTGACGAACGGCGAGAAACGATGACAACAGTTTCGAACAACGTCGGCAGTTCTTACTATCTGGTCGTAAGCGTTAGAATATCGTCGAAGCAAACCTCTTTCTAAATATTCCGGATGGTGTTTCAACAGTATAGGAAACGCTCCCGCTGGACAACTCTCGATGTCCATCTCTTTTTCAATTTTTTCTAGCATCACGTCTGGGCTACCTCTGAAGTTCAAATTAAACAGACAACACTTTGAGGCAATCTTAAAACCCACAAGAATCACGTTCAACATCAATTTTCAAAAATGAGTTTTTTTAAACAATGCAACGACAACTTGGAAATGTGCACTATATATATAGAAAATGTGACATTACTTATAACAAGTGTTTTGTAAATCAAACCAAGATGCCAGTGAATGAAATGAAAACTGTGCCTTACCTGTGAATGTGAGCCAGGAAAAGAATTTTGTTGTAACGAAGAGTTCGCTTCATCTCTTTATCGAGTTTGGGTTCTAAAGCTTCCAAAGCAGAAAGGTCACCCTTCCTAGCCACCTCGTACAACAAGTGTCGAAATGTTGGAAGTGATGGATGATCGTTTTGATCTAGCATCACATTAGTCAGTTCTAACGCCTCTACAGAAAAACAAAAATAACACATTTTAAATGAAACACTTTGTTTATATTTATTTATTTATTCACACTACGCAACACTTACTCACCTTCAAAATTGTTGTTGTCTACCAAGAAAGTAACTTGTCTAGCTAAAGGAGAGATTCTTTGAGACCTTAAAAGAATAAACAAGGATTTAATTATTTCTAATAAATTTGCTGGGCGTTCCATTGAAACAGTAAATCCCCAATTATGTATTGAAAAGTTGAAATGGATGTTTTTGTTGACTTACTGGTCAGCTTCCTTGTGTTGTTTTCGAGAATCGTCTTTCAGCGCAGGTGGTGGAGGTGACACCTTTTTTTAAAATAAAAGAGCGACGTGATGAATAGATTTTCACATATTTTGAACAACTCAAATTGTAAATAAAGTTGTAAATGAAAAATGTCACAAAATTTCAATTACCATCTCATCTGGAACCACAAACGGTACAGGTTCGTTGAAGTCTTTCAAGAGTTTTGCCAAATAAATCAAGGTTTCACCGCTGGGTAAAATGTCCTCCTCCTGCATGGTTGTCCACACTTCCAGAGCTTTCTTGGGATCTTTCATTTTATCTACAACATAAATCATAAACACCCAACAATATTAAAAAACAAACAAGTACATTAACAATGCGCTTTACATCTAGTTTCACTTTGCGAGTTTTTGAGTAATTCCATTTTTGATTTCTGCAATTTTTCGATGTAGGCGCATTTAGATTAATGTGATCTTCGAGTAACGCGATGTTCGATTTAAGCCAGTTTTGAAAAGTTTCATTTTACAAATTTCATCTGCAATTTTCGTTTCTTGATTTATGCCAATTTTGTTACATTGAACTTACAACGCAGTTTTCAATTAATGCGATACTCGCTTCGTGCAATTTCATTGGATTATATACAGTATCTTATCATAAACGTCTGTCGACGCCAGCATACGTTCAATTTCCAGCTCACTCACGAGTGAAACTACTATAAAACACCTTCAAATGTTTCGAAATATTATCAGACAACCAGGAGATAGATGTCACTAAAAAAAAAAATACTGAGTTCACGCCTACTTACAATACGCCTGGAGCAAATAGCGGTACATTTTGTCTCTGTCAACATCGTATAAATCTACAGTCACTTTGAGCAACTCTTCCAATTCATGCACCTGAAGAAAATCACAATAACTTAGTTTAATTTTAACACTTTTTGCTAAATTAACATGTCGCAGCAACAACACTGAAAAAAATTTCACAAAGATTTACTTTGTCTAATTTCAGATATCGTTCGCATTTATGTTCCAAACGTCCTTGCATTCCACGCAGTCCTGACGACTAAAGTGAAATCACACAAAAAAACAAGAATCACTTTACAATGTCGGAACACATAAAATGTGAAAAGAAATATACACAAAATGTGCGAAAAAAATACACAAAATATCTAATGCAGGAAACTTTCGCATGAATAAAACTTGCTTACCATTAATATCTTACGTGCGTCAGCTGATCTTCCAGTGTCTATAAAACTGAATGCCAAATCAATAAGCGTATTCTTCTCCCCGTGAACTTCGTTGCTCAAGTCCATAACTTAAAAAAATAATTATATATTCACAAAAATGCAGTGTATTTGTATCAATAAAAATTCCAAATTACATAATCTAAAGTACCATGTGCAAAATACATTTCACGTCTGCTCACCTTTTTGCAAAAGATCCTGTTTATCGAGGTCTATCAACTTCATGATTAATTCATGCTTCAAAGGTGTTGATTTGTAAGTTTTCACAATTTCTTCGAATCTTTCGACAGCTTTAACCACATCGCTAAAAAAACAAAAAATAAAATGCTGTTGGGGGGGAAAAAAAAATCTCTAGGAAACGTTCAACGCCAATTGGATCAATCCAAGTCAGAAACGCACGTTTCGATGTGAACCTTCATGACGGGGCCCAACATGAAAGAAGTAACGTTGCAACAATTTTTCTCCTTCAACAAGCGGAACATGTCTTCCACCGATTTCGCGTCTCCCTTCTCCGCACATTTGTTCAAAAGATGCCGAACGCTTCTTTCAAGATAGTCGTTATCTGGTCTAGTGCCAGGCTTCCATGCATTCACCACCTTGGTGGCTTCTAAAAATATATATTTTTAAGAGAAAAGTGAAACACAAAAAAAACAAAAAAATATGTGAAACATTTTTAATTCATCAACAATATTCATTTCATACCATCGATTTGATTGTTTTTGACAAGCAAGCCAGCAAATTCAAGAATCTTGTCGCCGTCGACTTTGAAGTCTTGATGCTTTTGCCTGTGAATTACACACTTCTTGAAACTTCAAAACAAAAAAGACAATAAAAACTTGTCACACCAAACTTCACAACATTATATACCTCACTGTCCACAGTTTCGTTATCCACAACCCTAGCCCTGTATGCAGTTTGCAATTTTTTGTGGGTGAATTTTATTTTTCCGTTTTAAAAATTTATGTGGGTGAATTTTATTTTTCCGTTTTGAAAATTTATTAAAGACCAAATGATGAATAACTTTTATTTTTGTTGCTCACCCTTTACGACCATAATGTGTTATGAAATGGTGTGTTACGTAAAAGTTGAAAACTCACAGTTGATCGTAATATTGACGCGCTTCGTCCACATTTTCCTGGCGAGTGAAAAAATTCATGAGTTGTGCAATCACCGCGGGAGAATAGGTGAAACCGATGCTGTCCAAGTCAGCTCGCAATTCTTTAACACGATCTAAATTCTTTTAACAGAGAAAATAAAGTGTCACAAGAACAAATGACGTGTAAGGCAAAATTGATTTTAACTAATGTCTGAAATGAAAAACTCACTTGAAGTTTGCAGTAGTGAATTAATAACTGCCGCTTGACACCTCGGGTGTTCATTCCTCTGTTCTAAATAGACAAGAAATCACGTTCCAAAGTCGAATCAAACACAAGCTGAAAGTTTACAATTTATATAAAAAATTCAGCAGCGGTTTAAATCTGCAGTTCTCAAAGCTGTGGACAGTTTAAATCCGCAGACTATTTGGGGGTCTCGTCGATTTTAAGGTCTGCAACAAACTTACTTGAAGTACAGCGAGACGAGCTTCTAATTCGTCAACTCCCATATTTTGCTTAAAAAAAACAAAACAAACATATTCGATGATTCGAAGCTCTTTCCTAAATCTAGAATTAGATAGTATTTTTAAAATTTTAAATTACCAGTGAATCAAAACGTTCTTCTGGAATGTCTGCCGACAATAAAGTTGCCGATGAAGTTGCAAGTTTTTCCAACATCTAAAAATTAAATGAAAACCAGGTTAGCGTGCGTCTTTTTCATTTCTAATACAGGAAGTAGACCCGTGCTGTAGCATGGGGGCATGAGATAGGGGTTCTTGCGTGAGTAATTTGAACTTTTGACTACATTACCAACCTATTTGTTAATTTGTTATACCATTGTAACTACAAAACTAACTTATTTGCACTTTTTACTTTTACAACCAATCAACTCCACCTAGTGACAGGATGCTACAATTACGACTGGTTTTGATTTTAACCACCAATAACAGCTGACTTGAGCGAGGATTTTGTGCGATGGGCGGAGCTAAAGCGTCCACCACACATACATTCACAAATTTGGTTCATTATTATTATTATTATTAATGCAATATGAAGCATTAACTAGTGCTAGACAAAAGTACAGGTGAGCCCTCAGTTCAGAACATTTCCATTTTTTGGGAGACTTTTGATATACACAAAATTTTCATTGATGTGACGATTTTTCAATAATTGTAACCGTTTCCTAAATTCAAGACTACTCGTACATATAATCAAAAAAATAAACTTTTATAAATCAACTATAAGCCTCTACTTACTGCTTTCATTGTAGGGGTTATAGACGATCGATACCGAGCCATTATGCCATTATAACTATCGTTGGAAATCGCAATAGTCTGAAAAAACATTTAATGAAATTAAAGCATTTTGTTCAATTTGTTTTAAACCTTTTTCATAAATATAATGCTAAATAAAACATGCAACAAAAACACACAACTACTTACATTATCTAGCAGAGCTTTTATCAACTTTTCAACATTTGCATGGTTCGAGTTCTCAAGCTCAAAGCATCGAAGAAGCACCATGCCGATCCAATCTAAAAAATAACATTGAAGAACAAATCACCGCATCAATTTATTAAAAATGACTGCGCCAAAAAAATGTTGATTTCGATTACCAAGTAATTTGTTAATCTGACCACGGAACAATCAACACACAACCATTTTTGAAAGATTGCAAAAAATCAAAGTTTGAACGAAATCAAGTTCATCATATGTTTGTTTTTTTACCTGTTCTTGAAAAACGTCCTATTTCTGACTGTGCACTTTCATTCAAATGATTCAAAAGCTGAAAATTGTAAAATGTCAAGTTTTGCATAATAAAGCAAATTTGGTTCAAATTGTTTAATTTCAAAACATTTCATGCAATCGTGCAGATCTCAGTGAGCGAAGCACGTTTGCATGTCAAGTTCTACTTAACAAAGCGAATATAAACATATTAATACATAAAAACTATGAAGACATAAATAAATAAATAAATAATACATAATTAGCAAAATAAAACCTGATTACTCACTTTAATTGTGGATGACACATCTTTTGTACGTACGTATGTCAAAGCAAGATGAAAATACAGCGAGTTGGGTTTACTCTTAAAACTATATTTTTCCACTAGTTAAATGCGAAAAAAAAACATACAAAAAATAATTATCACATTCTATATTCTCATCACTGGTCGAAATATGTTTTTAGAAAGAAAAAAAACAACTGACCGAACGCAGCTGCTTGATTTAGATTACTTTCGGCTACTAAATATTCAAGCATAGGACCATAGAGTTCATTTGCACTGTAGCCATAGGTCTGTTAAAAAACAATAAATGGTTTTTAAATTGAGGAGTCGGGTAGAATAACGACGTAACTCTAAAAATATAGTTTTGAAAAAAAGGACAAAACAACTTCTGGCACCTTCAAAATTAAGATTGAAAAGAAATTTCTGTCAACTGTATATTAATGGAAGCAAAATAAACAGGTTTTGCAAAAAATCTGTTAACTTTAGTCGACAGGTCTCAGGTTACAGAAAACAAAATAGGCGCAATGTACACTAAAGTGTAATAAACAAGAACTCATGCAGTTCTAATCAAATAAACTCACCTGTACTTTTTCAATGATATCAGCAACATCAGCGTCGCCAGTCATCAGTGCTGGATACACATAGTCTGTTAGCATTGCATAGGACGCATGGCACTCGTACTGATACATTGCTTTCAAGATGTCATAGGCCCCTGTTGAATGAGTGAAATGTGAATTCACTCCTGACTCTTCAAATGTAAATCAAATGACACAATAGGGTATAATCACTTGGGAATCGCAAAACTTACCGGCAGAGTTTTTTTCATGCTTGCAAGCCACAAAAAACGGGAAAAAATAATGCGGCCTGATCGGAAATCCCTGGGAAAGCCCAACGAATAGATGAAAAATAAAATTGACAAACAATGATTAGCGATGATCAAATACCGGTAGATACAGAAAGTGGGACTTGTATTTTTTTGCAAATTCTTTAGATGTAACGAGAGATCTTTAGATGTTCGGTTCAAGGTGAGAAAATTTCAATGTTACACGAATTTGTGCAGTAGTGCACATGTGAATCGACAAATTGTCCGCTTCATAGAAATTTCAACATACAAAATTTTTCATTAATGCGAATTTTCAGGAAAGCTGTACGTTTTTTTAGCCAAATGGTGAATTATCAGCATCAATCAAGGATCTCCTGTAATCTTATTACAAATTTAAAAATGTGGGTACAATATTATTAAGCCAACTAACCTCATTCTTCAAAAGTTTCAAATATACCATGAAATGATCTGAAAAATTGTTTAAAAAATAGGCAATTTTCATTACATTGCTTTTAAACATGTTCAATACTTTTCACTCAAGACATTGGGCAACTTACCAAATTTACAATTGAAGTAAGCCGACTCGGCGGTTTTCTCCAATGCATGTGGGTGAATGTTATGTTCCTTCATCTTTCGAGCATACTCAATTACTAGCTGAGGGTCCTGTACAACAATAAACCAAAATTGTTCATTTTAGCTGAGTAGTGTCAACTGCACAAAATATTGTATTTTTTATCATGTTTCTGGTTAATCAAGTGCATTTGCAAAGACTAATTTTCAGTTTCTGTAATCCTCCATAAATCGCACACAATCACTAGGATAAGGTTTAGCATCAAATTATTACAGATATTACACTAACTGCTATGGAACATTGCTGAATATTCTACGTAAAGTTTCGTTTAGTGTTTTGATCAATGAAGAAGGAACTTGACAGCAAAGAAAACAGGTCTCTTACCATGTTATTTTTCACAAGACGATTTATGAAAAAAAATCCAACGGGGCGTACTTCTCCTGTCGGCTTGATGGCAGGATTGATTTGGTCGAGTATCTCAAACGCTGTTTCATGCTGATGGATGCTGAGCAGTTCTTGAATGGCGACGATAGCCTCGTTGAGAAACCCAGCCGCAGACGGCTTCAACATCTTCAATAACTAAAACGAAACCCACAATAAAAAAACAAAAAACAACCATTTCTTTTATAGGTGAGTAATTAGAAGGGCTTCGGACAATGTAAAGATAAGCCACACTTTTTAAAATTGTTTAAAAGAGCCGTTTATTTCTGGTGAGAAACTTCAGAGTACCATACGGAGCAACAAAGTGCATTTCTATACATTCTACGATTCATGAAAAATCCAGGAAGTAGTGAATTAACAAACTAGAAACAGTACTGAGGACACTTTGATGTCATTTTTTGAGAGAAAAAATGTGGCTTATCATCATCATATTGCCCGAAACTTTTCAATTTAAAAAATGGCGTGCAAGCTACATAGGTCCTATTGCCGACACAAATGATCAATAATGTATTCAAACTTACAGTTGGTATGTGCTGATGATGACCATGTTTGGCAAAGGAATAAATAATGTTCAAGTAGTTCATGTTCGATAATGTTATATCTTTGTCCGCCAATTCGCCAAACATCTTGAAAGAGAAATTTTTTTTGGTTAGTTACTCTCGCAACATCAATTTTAAAAACCATGTATTGATTAATAAAAAATTGAAAAATTTGAGAATTTCATATATACAGCGGACCCTCGAGATCCGAACGGTTCGACTTACAAACAACTCGAGATCCGAACAGAAATTCGAGGAAAATTTGGGGTTCAAAATTCGAACAAAAAAAAATCAGGTGGTCCGTTTACAAAATAGGCAAAAAACAAATGACACAAGACAGATTTCTAGCCAAAGAAAACTAACTGAAGTGGTTGTAATAAACCCAATAAAACCCAAAACTTAGTGACACTTAAGATACTTACATTCTGAATCGACTCAATGTCTCCATTCTCTGCATAAGCACATAGCAACACTGCATACGTGTCTTTTGTTGGCATTAGTTCCATGCTCTTCATTGTGTTTAAGATTCCTTTAGCATCTACCATATTGCTAGAGAAAGAACGAACACATTACACAAAAACTAGTTTAGAACTAGTTTACATTACATGTAAACTAGTTCCGAGGGCTTCGAGCAGCATAATAATAAGCCACACTTTTTCAAAAACATGACATTATGACATCAAACTGTTCATCAGTAGCTTGTTACTTTACCACTTCCTGAATTTTTTCAGAAAATAGCAGCATACTATAAAGAATTACATTGTTGCTTAGTATGGCACTCAATGGAGTTTCTCACCAAACAATTTCAAAAATGTGGCTTACCATTATGCTGCTCAAAGCCCTTCCTATTCATATCATATTTGAAACAGCAAATCGTGTTGTTTCAAAAAAGTTATTTAACAACAGAAAACAAAATCACCATAATCACCATCTACGGTTTATAATACTTAGTTAAAAAACTAACAACTCACTGAGCTCGTCCGTGACCCATTATCAAAGTATTGAAAACTTTTTCGTTAATCGGAAGTTCTTTCTCTTTCATTAATTGTATTGTTTTTCTAGAAAATCAAGAACAACTGATTGAAAAATAATATTATCAACACCAACAAACTTTTCTAAAATAAGTTATACTACAGTACAGGGTGTCCACCACGAGATGTCAATTTTAATCACATACAGTTTCAAGGTAAACACATACAATTGAACATAACTAAAACAAATGGAAATGCTAGTGAACCTTCGAGTCACATAAAAAAAAAACATAACTTCAATGCACTACGCCCTACAAAATATGACTTCAAAGCATTGTACTACGTAAGTGTGCCTTTGGTGACGAAAAATGTCTCGACATTAGTCTAACTCATGCCATGTGTTCTGCAACATTTCCCATGCTTAGAATCGGAATTTTGTAAAATGACTGACTGCAGCACCACAGCTGCTTTGTCATGCACTACAAAATTGTCACATAAACTTTTTGAGTTTCTGCTTCCCCTCCACCAAGCATGAAATTCGTATAACCTTGTATGAAAAAATAATGGGACTTTCCAAATGTTGACATTTCATGGTGGACACCCTGTATAATGCTAAAAAAATGTTTATGTTTTAGCAAATATAGCCCTTATAAAATAGTTTAACACCAAAATATTTTTTTCACGTCTTCATCAACTCGGTGCTCAACGAGTTTCACATGGTGCATTGAAAAAATAACGCTGTATAGTTGCTTAAAAACAAATATAAAATCTCAATAAATAAATAATCATAAAGAAAAAAATAAGTACCGTGCTCCTTCTATGTCACCTAATTGACAATAATGTTCTATGAAACGATGATACGTGACACGATTCGGAGCGATTCCATTATCTTGCATTTCTTTTAAAATTTCGTCAGGATTGAACCTAAACTCATTTTCCAGATACACTTGTAGTAATGTATTGTAATGACTGACATCAAATTGGATTCCTACATTTCAAGAAATTTTGTGAATATCTCTATTTTAGAATTAATTATTACAACTATAATATATATATATATATACAATAAGAATTTAATATATACATGTATTATTAAAAATAATCAATCAATTTTTCTCACCTTTACTTTTCAGCATGCCCGATAATTCGGTGACTAGTTTATTCCTTCTTTCGGGAAATTCTTCAACCATCAATGAACCGCAGCATCGGATCATCAAGTGCACTTGAGTAGGCTCCATCACACCTTTTAAATTAAAAACACAAATAATGATTCGTCAAAAATAGTTAGGAAAACTTGTCCAAAAACAAAATAAATAAAATAACAAACCTTTCTTCAAAACATCAAACACTTCATTGAATTCCCGTAAAGTGATTCTTCCTCTTTTTTGAACATTATTGTTCAGCCGTCGTAGAATGTTTTCCACGACGAATTGTGTTTGGTTTGACAATCTTAGGCCGCCAGGCACTTGTGTAGCGTAGGTTCTATGACATCGTTGAAAGAAAGAAAGCTGTCAATTTTACTGCATTTATTTTATTTTCAGTATCAATTCAAGCTAAACAAATCTTTGTTTTTCATAACCATATATTCTCAATCTGAGCAATCTACCATTGGGTGCATTTTAACACGTTCTGAAAATGCTTATGCAAAATGCAGAGATCTCAAATTTTATACCGAGCTGGGTGTTTTCGGCAATACATTTTCAGTATTACAAGCCAAGGACAAAACACTCATATTTTTTAAAGTTATCTTGCGATATTGAATACATCCTATAATGATGCGGCAATTAGTAGGCGATACAATATATTATGAGAGAAACGTTTCCTAAATTTCCGATATTATCTACAAAGACACCCACACCTCGCTTGAACGTTACGTTAGTTAAACAAACAATAACGTATTAAATGAATGATTAACGAATCTGGTGAGTATGCTTGAACTAACCTAACCTTGACTACCAAGCGATTCAAAGTACTGTACCAGCAAGGTGGGCATCTTATTCCAAAGTACCGATTATATTAACGCAATACTTCATTCAGAGATCGACAAAACTAAAATTAATTCAGGAGCCCCACCCCTTTTTTTTTCTCAGGTGCCAGCGTATGTTTATTAGTACTAAAAAATATAGAAATACAGGCACGGCACAACATTTCTGGCGTCACGGTGACTATAGGCGCCTTGTATTTGTCTACCCAATTAATCGTGAAAAAAAAAACAAATAACTTTTAAGTTAATTTCGCTCCGTTTTATTGAACTACAGTACATGATCTCTATACCAAAATATATTTATATCAAGTTTTACTATTTCAAGATACTGTGTGATGAAATCACTGTTGATCTTTAACAACTAATTAGCAAGTACTAAGTAATGTCATATACAGTTATTTTGTGTTATTTTTCGATATTGCGTTTCAATTCCAATGCACTACAGATTTGTACTGAAACATTTTGAGTGTAGTTTAATTAGCAAATAACTGGAAAATTTTGATGTCTGAAAAAGGAGCACGTGTGACTCGTATATACCCGAAACACGAATAGTCCAAGTTTTTCGAACAGAAATTCATCAGTCTTGGGCTGTGTATTGGCGACATAGTCAGCCTTTGAAGCTGCAAAATACATCGTGTGATATAGTTGCCGGAACGAAGTAAAGAAGCCATTCGAATCCCTTATTTTCCAAGGATGTTGTTCGGAAAAATGACCATAGTTTGTAGTCGACGACTTCTTCTTCTGCGAGTTACAAAAAAATCGAAAAAACTGCACTAGGAGTAAAAGCGTAAAAGTTTGGATAATTGGTAACCTCTTATTGGTCTCTTGATGCAGTTTTTAAGTTCAGTTAAAATAGCGCGGTTTTTAAATGTTCTCTGAATCGAGTTCAAATCGGTGATCTATTAAAACTATGTTCGAATTATAAAAAAAAGTCGTAGTTATAAGCTACATTAAACCATTTATAATTAATTAAATGTTTCATTATTAATAACAAACAGGCATTACTCATTTTCACAAAGTATAATTAAGTATTTACATTATTGAATGTTGAGATGATGAACTAAAAGGTCAAGAATAAAATATATCTGAATAGCTATTGTAAAAAAAAATTGCTTGAAAGTTGTATATAATTCATTAAAAGTTCAAATAAATTATCAATAATTGGTACTTTCCGGTTATAGCCAAGCCCAGTCTGGTGATGCTATTTGCTTGTACTTAATTATGAGTTTATTGTGCAGGTTATGTTAGAAAAACAAAACATTTATCATACGTTTGTTTTTCCTAACCTAACCAATAAACCCATAATAGAGTACTAGCAAATAGCAACATCAGACTGGGCCTGGCTATAACCAGAAAGTAGCCAATAATTCACTAATGCTTGCACTAAGTTATTTATGCAATGGCAATGCTACATTCCACTAAATTCCAAATTACAATGTTGAAAACTCAATAAAATGGTAGTTTAAATTAGTGGTTTTCAACCTTTTTAAATTCAAAAACCAATAAAAATAGCAAACAAAATTCAGGTACTGGCTGAAGCCAAGAAACATATACTCCCTGTATACAAAAATATACTCAATAACATGTATAAAAACATACTTATGCTCGAGGATTATAGATGAACAACACAAGGCATAGGTTAGCTATTTAAAAATTAAATAGAAGTTTTGCTTCTACCCCTATTTAGGTGTTGGTAGGGATGTCAATGCGACACACAGATGACGATTTGTCCCAGTCGGAACATGTTTTGTATTTTTTTTAGGTAAGCAATTTTACTTTTATTAAAAAGTACAATATATCACAAACATTTACGATCTAATTCTCAAGATTTTTGACTGACTCAAACTTTAACGTAAAATCTACCTCAGTTCTACAAAATAATCCCAATTCTCAACCGCGTTTCGTCGACATCGTTAAGTCCTCCAATTCTGAATCTGATTCTTCTGAAGCACTTGGCACAGCCTGGTGATATAAAAAAACATTAATTAGACGTAAAATTTGCAAAAAAAATCGTTCAGTATTAAAAAACACAAAAAAACGAGTATTTTATTTTTTTGGAAGATCAAAAATTGAAATCAAAATACAGTGGAATCTGGTTATTATGATCACTTCGAGACCAGTGCTTGTTGATAACAGCAGCCGGCTGATAACATTAAACGGTGGAAATGAAACGTTAAACAGTGTGTTGGGGCCGACTGATAATGACAACAGCCGATCGATAACACTATCCATGATTTTAATAAACGGATTCCACTGTACACCATAAAAACTAGTTCTTTTGACTCTGATCATGCGAAGAATCCATTGTTGTTTGTCAATCGGAAATCAAAAAATTAAACAAATTTCAAAAACTAAAAGCCACACTTTACCTTCGATTCGAGAGAAGCCGGCAAAGGTAGACCTTGTCGTTGTAAACTCACTTTCAGCCGCCGAACAACATTTTGGTTGATCGATTTTTCTGTTCCTGCCTTAACAATTTCATCAAACGTTCTTACTGCACCATCAGTGTTTCCTTCGGCCACTGAAACGTGTAAAATGAAATGTGTGAAAAAAAGATGCAAACTTTTCTTTTATGTTGAAAACTGTTTCACCGAATAAAAGCTTAGGAATGCAATACGCCAAACAACAATCATCATCTTGTTACTTGTGATCAACTACTTACTATGAATTTTGATCATGCTGTTGTGTATTTTCCCCAAAGACTCGGACGGTAAATCCAATTCTTTCACAACCGACATCAGTTTTTCGAGCACGGCGACCTACGACACAAAATTCCTATTATTAGTCATAAAAAATAAAAATAGGTTATAAAGCATTTTATGATGATGTATCCTAACTGTATAATGATAAATTTTAACACCAACAGTGCTGCTAAATAATAATGATGTCAATGGTCATAACTTACATTTCCTTTCATTTCAGCTTCTCGTAAAATGTCTCCGAAGAACAAATCGGTGTGAAACTTTGGAGTTTCCTGAAAAAGAATTCATTAAAAAAATAAAACCGATCCTGTCAACATCAAATGAAATAAAACATCAATTGATGGGATGTGAAAATAAAAACTATCAAACCTTTAGAATTTTGTCTGCTGATCCATAGTTCTCGTGCATGAAATGATGCATCCAAATAGTATTGAGCAGCCCGTAATAACCATGCTTGGTGTATTCATTGGCCAACTTTTCAGCTATGCAATTTTTAACAAAGCAAATTTTGTTTAAGCATTAAAAAGTTTTTACTTAAAAAAAATATCGTTTTGAGAACTTTCCCGCCTAACGTTACCTCTTTCCAAATACCCTGGATTTTGTTTCAACAACACTAGAAAAGCTCCCGCTGGGCAACTTTCGGTTTTAGATACGTCCTTTTCGAGTTCTTCGAAAACCACTTCTGGCGTGCCCCTGGAAATTAAAACGCCAACACGACAACTTAAGTTTACACCAAGCATTTTTAAAACTTTAACATCCAAGATATAATTTCATTAATTATACAGGGTGTTCGTAAATGATTGGCCCACATTTCAATCGCCCATAAAATTCCAACCAAATAACACAGCAAAAATGAGATAAAGGAGGAGCTTGTTTCCAAAACGTCAAAATAAAACATTTGACCATTTTTGAGTTAAAAGAGGTTCTAAAAACTATCAGTGCATCGCTGATTCCAAATATGTTGTTTTCAAGATTCAAAACTTATTATTCCCTACTGAAAAGCACTCTCAAAAGTCACTTTTATATGCAAAGTGTATGGTCAATTGAAAAAACAGTTTCCTATAAAATTGTGTTTCATGGACTTAAGACGTTTTGCGAATAAGCTCTTCAAAAACGTTTGAAAAACCCACTCAAAAAGTTTCATTCCTGTGAAACTCTTTTGTTTTTTTTTTACCCATAATACAGCACGTGTGAGAAAAACTTTTGTCATCCACAGATGATACAGTATCAACCAAAGATTCTTTCAGCAAAACAGTGCGACGCCACACTAGATCACCTAGAGTTAATACTGCGTCATTTGCGACAGTGGAATGACAATGTTTATTCTTCATAAGCGCTGTATTATGGGTAAAAAAACAAAAAGCGTTCGCAGAAATAAAACTTTTTTAGTGAACCTTTCAATCCCGTTTACGGCCATTTCGCTATGTTGTGTGGTTGAAACTTTATAGGCAAATAAAATGTAGTCACTCATTTATGAACATCCTAAGTTGAAATTAAAATTTTATAATAGTCGCATCAAACATGCGACCAGGTTTAAAAAATATATAATAATAATATTAATAATAATACACACCTGTTAATGTGCGCTAAGAAAAGAGCACTGTTGAGACGGCCAGCTCCTTTCGATTCTTCGCTACATTTCGACGCTATTTCGTTAAGAGTGTCGATATCTCCTTTTTCAGCTATCCTGGTCAACAGAGATTTAAATATTCTAGGTAACGGGTGTTTGTTTTTACTCAGTAAGCTAAAGGTCAAGGCTACGGCTTCTGAAAATGAAAATCAATTGGCAACAAGTTGCACACATTAATATGTAACTTCACAAAAATAGATATATGAATAAGCCACATGCTTTTGAACCACAAATACTAAAGATGTACATTTACCTTTGATATTATCACTTTGTATCAACAAGTGAATTTCCCGAGACAACTTCGCCACCTCCGGCGTCGTTTTCGACCTTCACAAAAACAACAATGCGTAATGTTAAATGATACAGTTAGTACTTCAACACACCTTGACTTAATTGTAGCCAGGTAAAGAAAAACAAAGAATAAAAATAAATAAACTAATGTTTAACAGTAGGCCCCTCCCTTATCCGAGGGAGGGGGGGTAGTCCAAGACTTTTTGTGGACGTCTGAAAGTGCAAATGAGGCGAGCCCTACTGGCTGTATATTGCCTACTTACGTAGTGGTATTTCGAGTTGGATTTCGCGGAACATCAACGGTGGACAATTCTTCCGATGCCTGGCACAAAAAATAAAAATTACAATTATTATTACTATTATTGTAATGTGAAAATCGACAATAAAAATTCCAAAAAACTGTACACTAAATTAAGCAACCTGTTCGTCTGGAATAACAAATGGAACCTCTTCGTCGAACTCCTTTAAGAGTTTGCCCAAGAAAACGAGGGTTTCCTTGCTCGGTATCACATTCTCTTCTTGGATATTTGTCCAAGCTTCTATTGCTTTCTTTGGCTCTTTATGTTTATCTAAACATAATCCCCAAATCATGCAACCAATTAATAATAATAATAAGCAGTTATTTATGCACCATAGCTAAACTTTCTTAATCCATCATTCTCGTCTAGAAACTAAATGAGCATTTTAATATAAATCCTTGGCATAAAATCTGCAATAACCAACACAACACATGTTCTTTACAATCAAAATTTCTAATATACAGAGGGGATTTATAAATTATCACTACAACTTCAATACTAAACAAACGGAAAGTGTAGTGGTAATTTATGGATACCTTGTAGGTAACGTATTTTCGCAACTATGAGACACGTCTTATACAAGAAGATTTTACACGATTTTTTACTGCAGCTGCGTCTTCTACTCGTGGGCATCTCATGTAAATTTTAATAAACAACTAAGTAAAAATGAGAAAATATCATTATTTATTATATTACCAGTAGAAGATAAAAAAATGTGTTATTTAGGGTCTTCAGTATTCTTCAGTGTCCATATTACAAAACACATTACATTAGAGCCAATCACAACCTAAGTTGCATTGTTCAGTGAACGGTTTATTAGGCGTATCTCATGTGTGGGTCTTATCATCGGGTGCATCCTATATAAACCATTTTTTTACTCAAATCCCTAAAAATCGCGTTTTATATTCAGGCGAGTCTTATATTCGCAAAAATACGGTATATCGTTTCATGTTTGTTACAGTACTCGCACGCATGCAGTACAACACAAAACTAAACTTTTTTCTTTAACTACACTGTATTATATACAAATCTTTCATTAACAACAAAAAAAAAACATTACATTATATTTTTAGAAAATTTGCACATTTCAAAAGATAATACTAAATCATCTATCACTTACAGTAAGCCTGAAACAGATATAGATAAAGCCTGTCTCTATCCACATCAAATGCATCTTTTGTGGCTTTCAACAAATCTTCCAATTCATGCACCTGTGTGATTAAAAAATATGTATTGACATATATACTAAAGTATAATACGTCATAGTGTAATGCAGAAACGCATTATTGTATATGAAAAACGTATTATTGTATATAAACGCATTATTGTATATAAACGTATTATTGTATATGAAAAAGCCAAATATACGCGCACACAGATCTTTGATCTTTTAACAACACAACATTAACCTTATAGGTTTATCATAACTACCCCCTCCTATAAGGAAACTCATTATTTCACTGTAAAATGTAGAATATTCATGCAAGAAGTATAATTTACTAACGAGAATAAAAATTTACAACCGAAACTCTCTGATCATTTGAATTGATGTACTGTAATACGATAAAACATAGAAGAAAATATGCCCCCCCCCCCTCATCCAGGTAAGTTTTTTTTTCCATCTTTCTAACAGGAATATTTGATTGGCCTATCTTTGAATAGCTGAAATTAAATAATCATCAATTGTAACAATCGACAGTTGGAAAAGTTACCATGTCTCTCTTCAGATACCAATTGCAACGACTTTCCAATTTTTCCTGCGATGCACGCAATCCAGGAGTCTGAAGGAAAAAATTCACAAAAACAAATGCAATCAGTGAAACTTCTTTTCATGGGCACAGATTACATGACAAATATATCACACATTACAAGGTTTTCTTTAAATGCACATGTGATTGCTTGGACCTACCGTTTCCAATACACGTGCAGCAAAAAAATTCTTACCGTTAGAATCTTAGTCGCATCGGCTGTTCTTCCGCAGTCGATGAAAGCAAAAGCCAAATCGTGAAGCGTGGTTTTCTCTCCATACATTGAACTGTTCAGGTCAACAACTGCAAGATGGATGCAGATGATTAATACTCAAACTAAACTGCAACTACAACTTTCTTCAACAATTTAACTTGAATCTTTCCGTGTTGCAAGTGTTGAGTGTCTCACTTTTTTGTAAACGTTCCTGATCTTCCTCCATGATCAACTTCATGAAGAGTTCCTGCCGCCAAGGAGTGAGTTTGTGAGTCTCGATGAATTCCTTGAATCTGGCAATAGCTTTGTCGATATCTCTAAAAAAATAAAACAAAATAGGATATTTTGTTTTTCATTTTATAAATTTATAGATTACAGTTACCACAATGTTACGTATAAAAATAGGCTTACGTTTCTGCAAGAAGCTTCACAACGAAGCTCAGCATACCGCTGGTGATTTTACATTTTTTATCCACAAACAACTGAAGAACCTTTTCGGTCAATTCTATATCCTTCTTGTCCGCACATATGCTTAGAACTCTCCGACAATTGTTGTCTAAAAAGTCAGAGTTGCCTCTCGGCTTAGGCTGCCATTCAGTCAAAAGCTTGACAGCTTCTGAAAATAATATAATTGAAATGTTCACAAATCAACATGTAAAATCATAATGAAATTTTCAATATATTTTACTGATCTTTACCTTCAGTCTGATCATTCTTCAAAAGCAATGTAGCAAAATTAAGAACCTTGTAATCGTCTATGAAACCATCTGCATGGTTCAGCCTATACAAAAAAAAAAAAAAAAACAAAGAAAATAAATTAAAATAATGCAAATGGTGTAACATGCAAATGTGTACATAAAATAAATTGATATGAATACGTCGCTCATTGACATTTGAATACTCACAGTGCAGTGTAATACTGGCGACTGGATTCCAGGTCTTGTTTTGTAATGGAAACGTCAAACAGTTGCGCAAGCATGGCCGCAGGGTAAACGAAACCTTCTCGGTCCAACTCTTCTTTAATTTCTAGAACACTATCGAAATCCTTAAAAAAAAAAATAAATGTGGGGAGAAAAATTGAATCAGTTAAACTCGTGAATTATTTAATTTTTCAACCATCGACTGAGTGAATTACTTTCTCCTGGCAGTAGTTGATGAACAACTGACGAGAAATTCTTCGTGTGGGTCTGTTCTTACTCTGAAAAAATCAAAAATTCAAAACCATCATGTTCAAGTGTTGAAAATTGACATATTCACTAAACTTCAAATTTGACAAGATACACTAAATCTAATTGAAGAAGACAAACCTGAAAAAAAATATATATATACAGTGAGTCCTTGACTTACAATTCGTTCCGGAGGTTTCCGCGTAAGTTGAACTGTAGTTAAATACGATGTATTATTTACATATATAGTGATTTCAAATCATGTTCATTTAATAATATTTACTTTAATCTCCATAGTTATATTACTACGGAAACATACAGCATATGTCCAAAAATATTAGACAAACTATATAAACACAAAATGGTGGGTGACACTATGTATCCATGTATCTACAAATCCGCATAAGTCAAGGGCTCACTGTACACATGAAGGGCTTCGGACAATAATAATAATTTTTGAAATTGTTCAGGAGAGCCATTTCTCTGGTGACAAACTCCATAGAGTACCACACTGAACAACAAAACGATTCTCTATATAACGCTGCCATTTTTTGTTCCAGAAAATCCAGGAAGTGGTAAAGCAACACCACTAGAAACGCCACCGATAAACAGTTTGATGTAAAAATGTCATTTTTTGGGAACAGGGTGGCTTATCGTTATATTGACCGAGCCCTTCATAAATATATAAAAAAGAAGAGACAAATTAACAAGATATACATTAACTACTACTAACCTTAGATTCTTCAAGTTGAGACTTCAGCTGATCGATTGACATGCTTTTCTAAAACAAACAAAAACAACAACAACAACAAATGTAAGAAAAACATTCAGTGATTTTGAATCCAATAAACTGCAAATTCACAGCGAAGAAAAAATGTAAATTATTACCAATGCGTCAGAAGTCATTTCGTAGTTTGACGAAACCGATGTAAGGTTCTGTACAGACTGCAAGCAGAATAAGCATACAGTAAGCAATTTGTCTACAATGTATACAGTGATCCTTCGATCTTAACGCTGTGCATTCAGCGCTTCCTTTACAAGCAGTGCACCCCTGTACAAATCAAATTACTTACATCTTTCATTTCCTGAGTCAAAGTTGATCCAAATCGTTTGAGAATAGTTTCGTACGATTCAGTACTGATTCTCACCCCCTTAAAAAATATATATTGATAATAAACAAACTATATAATAAACAAATGAATATAAAAAAAAAATTGTGTAATCTATAAAAATATTTATTATTACCAAAATAAAACATATATATATATATATACAAATATATAAAGTGACAAAATAGGATACTTACATTCTGCTCCAAAGCACTAATCATCGTTTTAACAACTTCTGGTTTATTGTATCCAAAGTTAAAACACTGGATCAAAAACAAGCCTATCCAATACACACAAAATTTAAGTGTCACTTATTTTTTTTTCCCATAATGATTTTTAAAACACGTGAAAAAGAAAAAATAACACTGAATTTTATAGCTAATTACCCGCATCATGAATAGGCAACTTATCAAAGCGAGATATTCCATTCAAAACCTACAAAATGTGGAATATTACATCGTACGTAATGCATGATAAAATACAAAATGTATAATAGGGCAATTTCATGAAAACACCTTATTTTCAAAGTGAACAAATTCAATGTTTTATAACAAATGATATTAATTATTATTATTATTATTAGTATTACTAATTATTATGCAAACACTGTAGGGCATTGTATAGTAACTTGAATATCATTTTCATGGCAAGTTTGGTCATCATCTCAACAAAATTTGGCTTGTTCAGTTACATCCATTTTAAAAAATTACTTATTAGCGAAAAAATAATCTCCAAATGTTATGATGAGTCACCATAAAATTGCCCCAATAATTAAAAACCAACAGAAATAATGATAATAATAAATAAGCATTATAAAACCAACTTAACAATATATAACACAAAACATTACTCACCTCCAGCACTAAAGAATGATCGTTTGTATTTATGTACGCTTTAGCGAGAGGTGCAATCAACATTCTTGTCTTCAGCCTACAATCGTAGGTTTTTACTGAAAAATAAATATAGTAATTGCATCACCGATGCACCATGGTGCAGTTAACTGGGCGTCATGTTAATTAAATTCTAAACAAACAAACAAACCTAAACTTGCAGCTTCACTCAGATTTCCATTTTCTATGTAACAATGTATCAAGGGACTGACAATTTCGCTCTCGGAATATCCCAAACCCTGAGCAAAACAACAAACAAACACAAAAAGTATATAAGTAACATCCCTATACGAGTGATTACTTTTTTCTTTCATTTAAATGCCGATAAATTCCTTCCAATCAACAAAAAAATATCTTATCACTCAACTTGTCTTTTTAAAATCTGAAATCGACTAAAAATCTTGGCACACTATTTTCTAAAAACAGTGGAGTTTCCATTTTTTGTTTTTTTATACAAAAATAGTGAACAAACTAATAATAATAAACTATGCCACCCAAGTATTAGCTATATATTGGTTAGAGTAAAATAAACTCACCCCAAACCTATCGATGATTTCGTTTACAGAGTAGATGGCATCGGCCAGCAGGGTAGGAAACACGTGATCCGCTAATACATCATACGTTGCTGAGCAGTCGTTATCAACCATCGCTTTCAAAATTTCATAGACTTCTATTGGACGGATTTGAAAATACGATTCAAGCTGTTTTCACAACATCTGATGAATTAACCATTAATCGATATACAGGACTTACTATTGGAATCTTTCGTATCCTTGCAAGATACAAAAAACGGAGAGAAATAATGTGGCCTGACTGGGAAACCCTAATATGAAACAAGCGATATTATCAAACATCTGCAAAGTGTAACTATTAAGCGACATAAACTTGTTCACCAACCTCTTTCTTCAAAATATTTAAAATTGCCATAAAGTGATCTGAAAACATGAAATCGTATCAAGTTCGTAATGATTTCCACTCTCCTTTCGCTCATCAAGTGACAACTTACCGAACTTGGCATACACATAAGCACGTTCAGCAACTTTCTGAAGAGCAAATGGATGAAGTTTTAGTTGTTCCATTTGATTGGCATAATTGATTACAACTTGAGGATCCTGAACAAACAAACAAAATTGTCAATATAAACACTTTTTCTTCCTCTTAAAGCCATCCAGAGTTGTTTTAATTAGCAGTTTAATTAGTTGACCTTTGGGTATGGTCCATCTTAATCACTATAAAGATGGATAGGTCAAAATATCCTGACTATAATCGAAATAATTGACAAATTCAAATATGCACTTTCATAACCTATCCATCCCACAGGAATTAAGATGGACCCTACCCAAGGGTTAACTAATTAAACCTGCTAATTAATACAAGGTTTGTATTAATCAAACAAATTAACATTTTTTGATGTAACGCTATTTACAAAAAGATATCGTCGAGGTTTTCATCCATATATCGATTGTTTTATCGATGTATCATTTTTGTGTCCAAGTTTTTTAGTTTTTTCAAATCTGGTCGCCCTATCAAATACCTACTAAAAACTAAATGAGAAAAACATTACCGATTCATTCCGCACGAGACGACGAATGAAAAAACTGCCACAAGGCAACGTTTCCCCTGTTGGTTTAGTCTGAACATTGATTCGTTTCAGGATCTGAAAAGCAACTTCGTGCTGATGAATGCTCAGCAGCTTTTGAATGAAGATGATTGCATCGTTGACAAAGCCATACGACTGATTATCCAATTTTTCGATGAACTAGGGGAAAAAAAACAAAAAACAAAATTCACCAAAACATGATTCGAAAAACTGAGGTTTTCTTACTGCCTCTCTCTTGAACTTACAGGTGCAACATGTTCCGTGTGTCCAGATTTGACTAGTGAATAGATGATGCTTAAATAAGCCACGTTAGGAAGTTGCAAGTGTTTCTCTCGCATTTCTGTTATGATCTGAAATAAAAGTAAAAAAAAATAGCTTTAAAAAGTGGAGTTGAAAAGAACAAAACGACTTCATGAAAAAATAACTACTTACATCGTCCATTGACTTCAAATCTCCATTTTCTGCACAGGCGCAAAGTAGAGCCATGTACGTGTCAATGGATGGTTCGATGGTCATATTTCTCATGATTTCCAAAGTGCCTTTAGAGCTCACCAAATCACTAAAAGACATATCATTGATCAGAAATGCACACGCGACACTCGCCAGTGATTGGACCAGTGCTTCGATCCATTCACAGTTAATTGCAATTTCCAAAGCTTATACTTACTGAGCTCGTCCATGACCCATGATCAGAGAATTGAAAATGTTTTCATTGATTGGGATCTCTTGCTCTTTCATTTGTTGCAGCATTTTCCTACGTCGGCAAATTGAAAAATAATACAAGCAGAGAAAGAAACACAGATTACCATTGATACCGAAAAGTTATAAGTTAGAACAATAAGACCAAATCGATGTTTAATTAGACTAAATTATTTATCTTACCGTGCACCTTCGATGTCACCCGACTGACAGAAGTGCTGTATGAAACGCTGGTAGGTGACACGATTTGGTACAACTCCTTTTTCTTTCATTTCGCTTAAAAGTTCATCTGGATTGAACTCAAACTCATTCTCCAGATAGACTTGCAGTAAAACGTTGTAATGAGTGATGTCAAATTCAATTCCTAAAACAAAGCAAGTACATTAACAATGCTTTTGAAGCATACTCTTTATATACTGGCATATATTGGTTTTTAATTAACGAGCATATAGACAGTGACATTGCGCTCTGTATATATACCATTATGCAAGTAACATTGAAACTGAAATTTTGCATTAAAAACTAGAATAAAAATTAAACATTATACCTTTGCTTTCGAGCATTTTCACCACTTCAGCAACTAGTTTACTCCTACTTTCAGGCATTTCTTCAACCATTACAGCACCACAACATCTCAATAGCAAAAGTGCTTGTGATGGCAATGTATTGCCTGTAAAATGAAAACCAGATGATTCATTACTATTACAAAATCATACATATCTATACTCCATTTCACATAAGCTGACACAGAATTAGCTTGAGGCAGTCAAGGGGCGAGCTAGGTGATCACTGTGT
>JAQIWH010001734.1:0-29157 GCA_034695005.1 Cryptops parisi
TAGCATATTTATAATAAGCATTTTCAATGTACTCGTGTGCATTTTAATGTACCCTGAATAGGCACAAGCTTGTAGCGCTTTCCTGCTGAACACAAAGCATTGGTCTACCTATAGGTACTAGATATTGCATATCATTCTTGCTTTGCAGTGAAGCTACTGCAGCGGCATAATGCGTTGTAAAAGCCAGTCGGTGCCTTCGTTAAACCCAAAGTACCTGTTAATGAGTTGTAATCACTATTGTTGTATAATATTTTTTCAAGTTGAAAATAAATGAAACTACAGTGGATTCTGAATACCTGGGCCATTGTCTACAACTTTCACTTGATACCTACGACGCATTGTATAAAATTTAACAATGTGATTTCTCTTGAAATTAATTTCAAGGTCAATGAAAATAGTACCATCGGAAAGACTCCACTTGAAATGCTTTTATTTCCCAAACTCGGCATTTTTATTATTATTAGCTTTTCGAGTATTTATAGAAAACAATCGATTGGAAAACCCTGTATATCATATACACATTGTTTACAAACTATTTATTTTACAGTATATACACTTATACTTACTTATAAATCTACAGTATTTTGATATATATATGCAATGATGTGTACAAGTTATGTACACATTTCAAAGTTAAGTTGAAAGTCGACATTTCACATGAGATTCAATTCTATTATCTGTATTTCTTTACTTCTCGAGAGTGTAGCAGTGACAATAAAACAATATATAGTATCTTTTACATATGTACACTCATACATGGTACAATATACATACACGTATTAAAGTTTTTTTGGTTCTCTTTCTTCTTACCTACTGTTTAATTAATCAAAAGGAAACTCCCATTTAATTGCTTTTTTTCTTCGGCGAAGAGAAAAAAAGGGGATGTAGCAACAAAAGAGGGTGGAGATATCTTTATACCTTTAATCATGCTGAGTGAATTGGCCTTAGGACTTACACGACCCGATGACGACGTGGGGGCAATATGAGAGCGAAAAGTAGAAGGCCATGAGTAAAAGGGGGAAGGAAAAAAACGAGTCATAAAAAAAGAAAAAGAAAAAGAATAGAAGGATATGCAAGAGGGGGTTGGTGCTGACTGTCAAATATAGAAAGTCATTACTAGCTTAGAAGTTTCGAGTCATCGTTCGCGACATGAACTTAAGAGGTTTCCTTCTCGTCGTCTTGTCATTTTTTGTCCATTTCATTATCGCTAAGATATTAGTCGGCGGAATAAAATGGGGCTGGATGAACATTTTTTTGTACATGTAGTAGTACTTTGTGAATTTTACGTGTTCGGTACCGTCAAAGAAAAATGTCACGTTTTTATTATCCTTATTAATAATTCCACGGTATTGTATGCTGTATGGTATGATTCGCATGTTAACATTTTTTGTCCCCAAAAAAAAAATACTGACTTAATACTACATGATGGGTTAAAACTCAATGTGTGTATGGATAGATCCCTATGTATTATTTTGATTAATTTAAGGTTGTTTTTTTTTAACGTTTTTAAATTTATGGTATATCAAAAGAATGTTGGAAAAATTTCAGGTTGTGAATTGTACACATGATATAGCAAGTACCCTAGAATTACATGAATGCATTTTTTGGTAGAATGCTTTTTTCATATCCTTTATATTGACTACTGTCATACAAATATACTGTATGTACTTACATGATGCACAAATCCATTTTTTATTTCTGCACGTTCTGATAATGTGAAATAAATTTATGATATCGTTGAGTAATTTCGATATTTGATTTACGCGAGATTTAAGTAATTCTATTTTTGAGATCTGCAATTTTTGATTCAATTACATATAAAGATGTATGCAATTTTTGACATTGGGTTCATGCTGTTTTTGATTTAGAACTTATGCGGTTTTCGATGTATGCGTTTTTTGGTACATTGGTCCATACAGTATATTTTCATAAACGTCTGTAAGATGACAGAATTACCAGCTTACGAACTCACAAGTCCATTTAATATAAAAAATTTAAATAGTATATACTCCGCATAAAATAAACTAAGTAATAAATTACACACACACACACACACTGTCAGTAATATATGCTGTTTGAAACGTAAACTGTAAAATATGCGTTATAATTACTAGGGCTAATCTAAATTTGTGGAACGTTACTTATTCATGTATTAAATTAACTTATGTATTTTTTTAGTACAATGTTACTAAGAAACTTTTGTGCTAGTAACGATAAAGCTGGAAAGAAAGTTGGGGATTTGTATGGGAATTTTCCTTTTTTATATTCGTGAGTGGAGAAAAGGGGGACGTAGTAAGAGGGAACATGAAAAACTCGTGGAAAGGCGTCGTTGTTGTGCCGAGTTGGTGGCTCATAAACATCGCGTGCCCTTAACATCAACAAAATACGTCAAGTTCCATTTAGGGAATGACAAGATGGCGGCGGTTGATGAATGACAACGTTGCTCTTGATGGCCGTCGAAGGCGCTGCATTGTCGCCAGCTATCGCCTTTCCGGTGGAGAGAGAGAGTGGAAATGAAAGAAAGGGAAAGACATTTACTTCTGCAGTGAAATATGACTGTTTTATCAGATCCGCCATAGAAACAATTACGTTGACGTGCATGGCGCTTGGCAGAATTAGCTATTAATCACATTCTTTAAGCGATCGACTATGGGTTTTTTCTTCTCTCGTTTTTCGTCGTCGTCTTCATTTTCGCTCTATTTCATATTCACCACCCTCCGTAGGTTGATGTGGTGCTTGTTTTCTCATGACGTGTGACTTTTGTTTTTTATATGAAAAAATGACAAAACTCCTGAAAGCTGTTGTCGCTCTCGTTGTACGAAACAAACTACAACGTGAATGAATAGTTTATAAATGTCTTTATTACAAATAAATGTCGTTATTACAATTTAACTACATTTTTTTAAACCATAGTCCTGAGATGTTGCGGGTTTGGCTTTTTAAAGATGTAATCGTTGAATGTAGTTTGACGTTTCATAAATAAAAATGTTATCCTCTACTTTTATTTTATTATGTAAGACTTAGTTTTCACTATAGTCCAATACGTAAATTTATGCAACTTCAGCTTCTTGATAATGCGTCAAATTTGTTATAAAATTTCCAAAATATTTCTTATTGTTAACATTTTAAATTGTTCTACACTTTTTGGTATTGGTTGAACTGTTTAAAATTAGTTTAACTTAAAGTTGAGTGACTTTGTGAGTTAGCGAGTGATTGGGTAGTAATGTGGGAATTGAACGTATACTGAAGATGTTTATGATAATTATACTGTATAGCACCAAAAATTGCATAGATTGAAAACAGCATAAGGCCAATGAACAAAAATCGCCCGAATTGAATAAAAAAGAAATTGCAGAAATTGGCAATGGAATAACCCATAAATCGAATATCACATTGGTCAAAAATCGCATTGATCTAGATTCGCATGAATAAATACTCGCATAAATCAAAACAATAAATCCTTTTTTGTATGTTTGTCCCTCTGGAATGTAAATGAATCAAATTAAAAAAAATAATAATATGCAGACATCAAAAAATGGAATTACTCAATACTTGCATAACTTGAATATCTAATAACTCAAAGTTCGCATGAATGGAATAACTCAAAGATTGCATAAATCTAAATTTGCATAAAGCGAAACTATATATAAAGAATTTTAATGTAGGCCTACTTGTTTCAAAATTTTAATTTTCATAAAACATTACTCTAACTACCTGTACACATAAATCTGGATGGTAATTTAAGTAGGTGATTCACACACACAATTCTATAGGCGTAGAACTTGACTGGCAAGTGTTGACAAAGAGGATGAAACAAGTTTGTCTTTGGCACTTGTCCGAGAAAAATGAATGATGATGATGCGGTCAGCTGGTCGGATTTGGAATTGCCTAATGAAGAAAGCCCTGGGAATTTGGACCGCAGTACGACATGGTTTAAGCTGAATCACTCTTTCTAACCAGTCGTAATCGAACTCGTTGGTTAAAGTGGGAGGTGGATGAGGGTGTTGAAGCAGTGACGACCGGGGACAAGAATAATTCATTAGCTCGTTTATACCGTTTTCAAAACTCCATTAACTCTTGCCATTTGCGTTTAGTGACCTTACTGTTGAACCGTTTCTAGTGTGTCGTGTTGGCTAACCGTGACGGTAGATGACCTTTGACTAAACAAAATGCTTCATTCCTGCTTTTTAATTCCACATATACTGTTGAACTTTATATTGCCAGTTGTGTGCTTAATATTAGGTATATGTCGATTAGAGCCGGAATGATGATGACTACAACTTCGAGTTGGTGCAATATCACACAACGCTTTATTATACTATAGTGAAATGCCTTTGAAGGTGATGAGGGATAAAAGGAGGAGAATATATTTTTTGTTAAATTTTCGAAGTGGGTGAAGGGATGAAACTGCGAGAGCTTAGGGGATGGGGGAGAAAACTTTTAAGAGATAACATCTTGTGTAAATGCAATTATACAAATGAGAGAGATGCGGCGAGGGTTACGATGGCAGAAAAGGAGATGATATTCGACATGGTAGTAATCTTTCCTCAGGGAACCAGATTGAGTAAAGTGATTGCACGTTCTTCTGTTTTCACTGGGAATGTTTTGTTCGTGGCTATGGAGATTGTCGCGGGCGTGAAATGGAGACGATGATTTGCTGGGAAATGTAATGAAGCGAAAGATGGAGAATGGGGAATGGGGGGTTTTGAAAAAGAAAAAAAAGAATGGGAAATTTACAATTTTCAGTTTGTAAAGACGAGCGAATGAAGGCAAGGAATAGAAAAGGAAAAAGATATTGAAGAGGAGTCTAGCCGAATCGGATGTAGTATAAAGTAAAATTAATTAATGTAATGTATTAAAAGTTGAACATGTTTTTATATATGAGCTTCACTTGTGAGTTTGTAAGTAATTTAAATAAATAAATCAAAACTTGCAAAAATCAAAGCGGCATTACTCAAAACTTGATAAATCAAATGTCGAATCACTCAACGATCACATAAATGTAAATCTGCATAAATAGAAATTAACATGAATTAAAATTAGCATAGATTGAAATGTCCTGTACTGAAAAATATTAAATTATTCAAAACATGCATAAATTGAATATCGAATTACTGAAAAATTCCATAAATTTTAATTCGAATAAATCAAAACATGCAGAAATCAATAATGGATTGTTTGCATTATGTATGCACATTTAGTAAATATGTAAATGACAGTATATAAAGAGTAGACTTAAAAAGCATTTTTATGTACTAGTCTAACATAGGTTGTGTGTAATTTAGGAATATTTGAAATGAGGATATTATACGTCGTAGTTAAGTGTATCGTAAAACAATATTATAGGAGTGACATATTTTTTGTTTAAAAATGTATTCACGATAAAACACATATGGTAGTTCAACCTAAAAAGTTTACAACTATAAAATCGAACTTTACACAATTGTTAGTTGTCGCCTTGAACACCACATCCACAAGACACAATACACATGCATACAAAAACCAACGTACCTAAACCTCCAACTACAAAAAGCTTTCCAATTCTTCTTTTGTTGCTCGAGATGGCTTCCAAGTAAATTGGTTTTATCTTCTCTATATATCCTCTGAATCTATACCTTTACCTCATTTTTTCTGAATTTCTTTTTCGTTTTCTTTTTTTTGCTACTCCCTATGCCCGTTTTTATTTCTTCGCTTTTGGTGCGTCGCGTGTTGCAGCTGGTGCCCTCGCTAGTGGCACTAGAGTGTATTTTGGCCGGGGCCTGGACTTCCTTCTTCGGGAATCCATTTTCCTAGGCTCTCATAATGGCCCATCAACTCAAGACGCGTGCCTTCCGTCCATATTCGCCCTAGTTCGTAGGTTCGTCGTCTCTTTTTGTTTCGGTGAATTGTACCACGTTGTTTCCTACAGCACTATGTGTTTTTTTTATACACTTTATCTTCAGACCGGCACTTCACTTCACCTTTCCACTCTGTATCTCGCTATCTTTTTTATAGAATAGTCTCTTTTTTTATACGGAAAAAGTACAATTCGTACTTAATGTTGCGAAATGAAATTTGAAAAATGGTAATTCGCGGCTATCGGTTGACACGATATTCAATACTAAGCTTATACGAATGTCTAGTAATTGAATTTAAAATAAAAAGATATTTTAAGTTTATAGTTTAAGTTGATAATTTTTAGTTTAAAGTTTTTAATACTTTCTGCCAAAAGTATTAAAAACGTTTGGCGAATAACGTAAAATTATTATATATATAACAAACTCTTGGTTCTCTCTGGAATGAAGTACAAGTATCTAGAAAAATTCTCATGCAACCGACATCTATTTTAATTTCAATTTCACCACAAAGTCATTATAAACACTTAAAAAATCAATACAACTTCAAACTGTATATCTAATCAAGGTTTAATTATTTTATTTGAACTTATCAAACTGATCCATGAAAAATGCCATTCTAAATTCCAACAGCTAATAAAACTGAGAAGAAATAAATGCATCTTTTTTTTTGTAAGGCCACTTTGGACAAAGTGTTTCATTCCTTTACGTATTGTTTATTGCTATCTTCTTTAATATTAGTGTAGCACTGATAAATGTGTTTTTAAGATTGAGAAAGAAAGATAAAGAAAAACTTCAGAGAATAACAACACATTGCTTAAAGCCACTTGAAAGACATCAGAACACACTCACGCGAATACACACAAACAAACCTTTTTATTTTTTATTTTGCATTCGTTTTTGTCTCCGATTACCATGTTTTGCAATACGTAGCATATTTTTGCATTAATGTAATGTTGTGTTAAAGAAAAATGGTCCACGGAAAATCCCTCGAGATACGTGAGAGAAAAACGCTAGGGCTAGTGTTATCGCTTTTTATTCTCTCGGTGAAAGTATGGGCTGCTGCTTTAAACGTTGTGTTTCAGACTAAAAAACAAGAAAACATGTTTCTTCGATTGGATACTTTATCCTTTTTGTATTGAATAAGAAATGTAAAGAAATAACAATCATGTGCCAACTTTCCCATGAATGTTAGTACCGGTACTTTTTTTGTTTTTTCCTTTGTACCAAGCTTTTAGGAATGTATATTAATGAGTTTCCAAACACGAAGACACAAATGTTATTGATTTTTAAGGATGAAGGAGTTTTTTTTTATTTGTAGACAGCATTTCTTGGCTTGTATTTCAACTTTACCGGCTGAAATGGGTGCCAAAAAATAGGCAACGAATTCATTATTATTATTATTAGTGGAAATATGAACTCAAACTTTTTTTAGTTGTTTTGATGCACTGGGAGTTTAAGGTTGTAAATAAGCATTATGAACGTTTTTTACTTGTAGTGAACAATATTGCAAATGTGAGATTTATTTTTAAGCATAGAAATGTTTTTCGAATAGTGGAAGTAACTACAAGTTTCGTTTCTATGCAGCTTTATTTGATTCCATTACAAGTTAAAACGTAAATAAGAACTAATATCTTAAAGCCTCTGGCACACAAATTTTTTGGTGTGACAAGTCGAGCTGTTTTGTGAACAACTGTGATGTCAATTTCTTGTCCAACCAATAAAAATGGGTTAAGTTAACGCCTAGTTGTGAACAAATGGTTCGATTTGCCATAATATGAATTGCGTGGGATAGGGGATTTGGGTTTTAAATAATGTTTTAACGTGTAATGAAGTCAGATAAAGCTGTATAGAAAATAACGCGTCGTTACATCCACTATTCGAAAAACGTTTCTATGCTACCATGTTTTTATTCTGTGATATCTATGTTACCGACAGTAACATCGGTGAGCTTAGTATCAAAAATAAAAACGTATTAGACCACCGACATCTCTGGTCAGAATACAGTAGGATTCAATGATTTTCAAAGATGACTCTTAATTTCACATTTTCGTCGATTATTTTATCGTCGTTTTGTGATGAACTCTTAAAACTTCTAGGGTAAACTAAAAATGTGTTATTTGGGAGCTGATGTTAAAAGAATTCTTAAGTGTTTATCACTTTTATCTTGATTGCCAGTTACAATAGGATTCATATTACATTTCAATGCCCAAAAGTCCTCTTGAATATTTGTTGGCAACTTGCCTCTTCGGCTACTACCACGCCTCAACGTACATAAGACGTCAGCAATGCACGTGGATGGCTTAGGTTTAGTCGAATTCACGCTCTTCAACCTGGAGGAGCCTCTTGAGGGAACAATGACCTCGCGGTGTAACGCCAGGTCGAATAGCAGCACCCAGTGGTTGTTGTATGTAGTAGCCGAGTGCCACCAATAAGAGATACTGTAGTATACGCTCACTGAAGCGAACAAGTGGTGGTTGCTACACCTTAACTCGATCGAACTGCTTCATGCTCCACATTCCCAGTGAATAAGTGCATTCTTCCGGGATTTTCTTCATTTTTAACATAAGTGAAATGCGTGATCAATGAAACTAGAAATTGATTTTTATTCTTTCAAACTGCTCGTTCTGACGTTAATAATGCAGATAGTATTATATCTTTCTTCTCCAAGAATGATGTAAAGAAATTCCAATAGTACAGTATTTCCGTGCAGAATGTTGGTTGAATCTTTGTTGTTTGTAATGTCGACAAAACATGTATAGAATTGCGAGAAATTAACTTGAAGGGTTCTTTTTTCAACTGTTTAGGTGTTTTGGAAATTTTAAACACTAGTGCTTAGTAGCCAAAGGTTCAGTATTTAAACAATATAAAAGCAAAGTATCTCTTTCTGTGTCTCTTTCAGTGCTAAAATGTTTCCATGACAACAACTAAAAACATACGAAACTGTAACATAAATATGTTACCATACAAACACAAGCGTAAGCAGTCACTAATGAGATAAATTGAACATAAAACACAAACTCTAACAAATGTTGCGAAGTAACATGAGTGAAATTAATGAATTATGTTAACAAACTGTCTTTCGTCATTTTTGACAAGCTAGTGGCTAGTTGAGATGTAGAACACAATATAGGTTACCTTCACGTGTTACACAATTGCAATACAGTGAAGCCTAAACCATTGTTTTAATGAAATGGGTATTTACAATACGTCGTTTCCAAACTGTTTTCCCACCAATTATTTTTGATGGACATACAGCTAATAAATACTACTACTGGACGAATGCTCTCTAGTAATTCGAATTTTCATTTATTTATTTATTTATTTATTTATTTATTCGTAAAACATCCCATAGAGACACAGATAAACATGGAGAAAAAAAAAATTAAAAATATATCTTTTTAAACAAAAAGGAGAGTACACAAAAAGTAAAAAATAACAGTAAAATAAAACTACAAAAATGACCAACATGAATGAAAACTTTAAAAGCAGAAAAAAAGGACAACAAAAGCAAGAATAGCAAATTTGATCAATACTTATCACTAAGCAAGACATGCTGGACATGCTTTAAAAATAATAACTTATTTTTAAAGTAATGGCAACTTTTGCTGCAAGTAACCTGTAAACATGTAAGAGCAGTTTTTCTAATTACTAAAGGAAGATCATTCCAAACAGACACAACATTAAACGGAAAACGGTTAAGCTTGTGACGAACAATATGGTGCGGGATATTAACCTTAAAACGCTTAGTGGTACGAGTTTCAGGAGACATAGTAACAAATTCTAAAATAAAATGTATGGGATGCTTAGTATTTCTAATACCTTTAGCTATCTCCAGAAGCTTATTATAAACACACAGTTGAGAAATGGTCATAATACGTTTAGCTCTTAAAAAGGATGATATTGATGAATAATGAGATAACTTATAGAGAGTGCGTATGACTCGATTAAAAGAAACAGTCAAGCTCTTAATGCGGTATTTTGATGTATCTGACCACAAACAAATCGCATAGGTTAGACAAGAAACAACCTTAGAATTAACAAAGTTTTTTTTTTTTTAAAGTAAGGATATTTTTTAAGCGCTTGGCCTGATAGACAAGTTTATTTAAACGCTTCCTAAAGGGCATGATATGAGATCCAAAGTTCATATTTGGGTCCAAAATAAGACCCAAAATCTTAACAGGCAAGATATTAGTTTCAGAAGGGTTAAAAAAGGTAATAATCGAAGTTTTAATAGGATTTAAGGTTAAGGAATGCAAAGAGCACTAATGGCTAATTTTATCGAAATCAACATTAATGCGTGTGGACAGGTTAACTAACTCAATCTCAGGAGTAGAAAACAATAACAAGTTATCATCAACATATGTATAAATTAAAGATTTTAAATCCAACTCATGAATTTCATTTGAAACAATAAAATACAACAAGCCGCTCAGGATTGAACCTTGGACAACCCCAAACCTAGCAGTCTTAGTGAAAATTGAGTTACCATTAAGTCTTCACGATGGCATATTGTATGTCAACAACAGTACCTACTCTTAAGTTGCTGTTGTGACTCTATTGTTGTACTAATAGTGAAAAAAAAATCCTATCACAAATAGCCATTCTCAAATTTCATTCCTGAACTGTTGAAATTGCTGCGTACTTTGAGTAGATCATATTGGTTAAAAGCAGGAAAGTCGGATCACGAGCTGCCTAGAGACTTTCCCTTCTTCGCAAAAGTAGATTTTCTAGCGGCTATGCCAAACTCCATTGGGGACTGCACAAAGAGTTTTGGGAACTCCCTGTGGCAGGTTCTCGCTTTCGCACTCGTCTCTAGTCTCTTCCGTTTCTATTCACACTTTGGTGATACGTGGGAAATGTGATATAACATTACATCCGAGAAGTGAAATCGATCTGTACATGTATTTTAAGTTAAATTCAAAAGGCAGCAAATAGCTTCTTTTCACATAGCCTACCACTATTATAATAAAACTGCTAACAACACTAGAAGTGGAATAACTAACTTTGTGATCGAGTAAGCGACTATATTGATTTAACTAACACTAGCGATAACGCAAATGATATTGTGAGATGTTTGGAATAATCAAGTAATAGTCAGTTCTTATAGGCAGTCTTTGATTTATACGATGAAAATGTTCCAATATATGCATACATCGCATAATTTGAACTTTGCATGTATCCGAATTCTCATAAAATTAAAAAATATTTATTTATTTATGTATTAAATGACTGCATCCTGATGGATAAAAGTACAATACATTAAAACAAAGAAAAAAGTACATTAAAAGGCACATTAACAAAAAAAACTCACAAAATTTACAAAATTTTACAAAATTAAAATTGGTAAATATTAAAAAGTTTGAACATCAATAAAATGTTTAATGTTTAAATTTTAATGGTTAAAATATATTGTGAGCATTTCCAGTGTTACGATCCGCATTTGCGTCACACGTGGCATATACATTTTGGGCGGAAAGTAGCAGTTGCAGAAACATTCAGCCACCTCGGCATAAAAATCGCATAATATCGAAATTTTCACGCATATCACGAGCATAGAAAGATTTCTTCCGTCGTATAATGGCGAAACCGCTATACAGTATGTGAAACTTGCATAATACGTACATTTAAAAAGCTAGTAAAATTTATTTGTGGCAAAAAAAATGAAGGTTTGTTTTAAAGCTTTAGTTCGTTTACCTGTGAAACTGAGATACATTTGATCTGCAGAGGAAAAACTTTAGTTTTCCGGTAGACCTAAAAAAAGTATATGTTGGTAAAAAGCTTTGGCAATTCCCTGGGCGGATTGGCGTCTTGAAGGACATGGCGTTGGGGAATGTGGCTTCTTCAGATGATTAAGAGAAAAAATATTTTGTTGTTGTTTCTTGTTCGATTTTCTTACTTCATTGTGAAGTGCTGTTGTAGTTTCTCTCAAAGTCGAAGTTTTAGCTTCAAGGTTCACATAAAATGTCAAAAAATGGAAATCAGTCTCTTTTTCAAATCATTCTTGCAATGCAACTGTATTGAGCAATAAATTTGAACATTTGAAGCACTGTTATTCTTTTTCAAGAGGAATAGTTGATTTTGAATGTTTCCTCCCAAATTTGTTGTTGTTGTTGTTGTTGATAATTGGATCGTGTTAAACCATAGTGAACTAACTCACTTGCTACAGTTTAACGCATGAAATGAGGTCACGAAATCACGATTTAGGCATAGACCAAGAATTATACAGTATGTGCCAATTGGACCAATTAGAGTTACACAGCATTACAAACCAATCCGAATAGCATGCTACTCTATGGACAAACCATGCTTAAAATCCTCGTTTCCTCAAATTGAAGTTTTTTGACTTAATTCAGTTTGGTTTAAGAGGATCCAATCGAGGTCAACGTAACTGAGTATGAACGTTTTCAAAACAGAGAGTTCAAAATTCTTTGCCAAAAGTTTATTACAATAAAAAAGTGAAAAATAAAATAAATAGTAGTTATCACCCTTTGAATGGATGCAAAAACTTCCAGTGTATAATGAATTACTCCATTTTTCGTTGGCGTCACAATATTTTTTTTTTCAAAATTGAAAATATAAAACCGTTCCGTAGTGTCAGTTTGTCAACTCCACTTTTTATTTTATTTTTAACATCGCATTTTTTGGGCTTCAAATCGTCCATTAGAACTAGCGCGAGAAGAGAGGGAAGCTCTGACAGGAAACAAGAAAGTGGGTAGTGAGAAAAGGCAAGACACACACTCACATAATATATTTTCAACTTGAAGAAAAAATAGAGGTGCTTTGAAGCTCCACGAAGCGTAGAAAGAAAGAATGACAAGAGACAGACAAAAATCAAAAGCGAGGTTCGCAAAAGAACATAGGCGAAGACGTTGCGGTTTTTCGTATTTTTTTTTTAAAAAAATTGACGACCAAGAAGAAAAAGAAATGGAAGAGAGTGTGCGACAGGAGGGGTATGTGTGTGTGTGGGTTGAGGCCAGAATTGACAAATCGTGGCTATTCGTGAGGACTGGCAGCGTAGCAATCGTTATTGACAAGGTTGACAACCAGGTTGAGAAGACGCAAGCCACAATTCTCCTCCTTCATCCTTCTCCTCTTTTCACTCGAGTTTCTTCTACCCCCCATCTTAGTTTCTTGCCCTTGTCTTCGATTTTGGAAAGGGAGCAGACATTTTCGGGTTGAAAACCCCACATTGTTAGGAGTACTAGCAATTCGTATGGAATGAAAAGTTTGAACTAAATAATATATGAAAGTTTTGAAAAGATTGTGAAAAAATAAAATAAATGATGATGCAGAATGTAATGAAATATTTTTTTAAATATATTTTAAGAGCTTAATTGTGCTATCTACTCGAATAAAAAACAAACATGCTCCTCCTCTTCACTAGCGCCAACAAATCAAAACCGCGTTGTAAAAGTACCGCGTTATACGAGGGTCACCTGTAGTTGTAACATTATTAGAATGGGGCACATGAAAAAAAGTAGCTTTAAAGTAAAATACAGGCATATCCCAATTTACAACGCTCCGATCTAAGTTGCTTTACTATTACGGCGCCACAACAATCGATATTTTGTCGGTGATGCTACTGATCACTGCCACTACAAATTTCGACGGTATGTGGATAGTGTTAGTCTTCAACACATCAAGATAAAGAACCTAGTATTAGCTCTTTCACCCAACTTTCCATTACCATCATACGTTCACTCACTGTTTTTGGACTTTCAAATGCATTGACAAGTTAAAAAATGCCGTGATTCGTTCTACGGCGCTTTCAATCTACGGTGGCAGACCAGCTCTTAACCCGCCGTTATAGTTGGGTATAACTGTACTTGCACTTTATTTGAATAGTTTAGTCGACGTATTCATCTATTCTCTGTAAATATTTGTATACTCAAGAAAAATGCAAATTGTAATACCGGTACTGTATTAATTCATATTGTAATTTATATATTTACATTAGTAAATAGTTCGTCAAAAATGACGGGAAGGTTATTTATCCATTTAACTCATATTGCCGCGCATTATTTGTTACAGTTAGAATATTTATTTCGGAATTTTCAAACACGGTGGCGCTGGTGAGGAAGCACGCGCATGTAAAAAATTTCTTTACTTGAAGCAAGTGCCAGGTGTCAGGTGCAGAAAGAATGAATCACGTGACGTTCCTATAACTGGTGAGGAGGAGGAGGAAGGTTTTGTATTTTATTAATAGAATTATTCTTTCCAAGTCTAGTTTTTTTTATTGTCTTATAAAAGTTTTAAAATAATTTCAAGCTTTAATCACGTGTGTAAAACTTTTTTCATTATTAATGACAAGCGACTGAAATAATACGTATGAATTAATATACAGTTTCAATATTTGGATTTAATAAGTTGTTTAGCATTAATTAAAACTGAAGAATGAAAACGACCCTGAAGGAAAAATCATTTATTCTATGCACACTATCTGCAATAGTGATGATGTCTTAATCTATTTTTTGTAGCTTGCACCATATTATAATTTCAATTCCAGTCTGCACATCAGTTTAAGGTTTCTTATCAAAATAGACCTGTTTCCGCTTTTGGTGCGTCTCTTTAATCTAGAGCGTGGCATCCGAGCTAATTGCGGACGATTGCGTTTTTACGGTGTTTACACTAAGCAAATAAGGCATTTTTCTCATTTCCGTTTTACTATAAAGAAGAAATTGTTGATCCGGTTCGTTTGTTGCGCTCAGAACGATGCTCGTCCATAAAACTTTACCCACTTGGAGATTTATAACAAACGTTCATTAGTTTTGGACAATGTCGATTTTCTGGGACTGATAAAGTGGAAATGGTTTCGAATTGGGTGAATTTTTGAGGCTCTCGCCCG
Organism: Cryptops parisi; assembly: GCA_034695005.1. Lineage (NCBI taxonomy): Eukaryota > Metazoa > Arthropoda > Chilopoda > Scolopendromorpha > Cryptopidae > Cryptops > Cryptops parisi. The sequence continues at coordinate 14,683 of JAQIWH010001734.1, forward strand.
CGTTTTATTGTGCCTTCTTCTTTTTTACGTTTACAAAGTAGTACAGCAGCAGTCGTAGTAGTAGTAGTAATAGAAGTAATAGTAATAGATGTAGAAAGGCAAATAATCATTCGGCGGTGAAATGTTCTTTTCGTCATTTCCATCGGTTGAACGGAACTGCGGATCGCAGCGAAGCGAGAGGGACGAACGCGAAATGTTGAGTCAATTCGTTCGTTTTTATTAGTTGAAGATTTAATCAGTGCGCGTGACTTAAGACGTGACGGGACCAAGAGCAATCACCCGATTAATTAGGTTCTTCAATTTTGAGCGGCCCATGTTCCCAGGCTTGCACAAAACTCTTTGCAAGAGGGAATGCTCGTTTCTTCGCTCGATGGCAAGATGGCGAATAAGATATTCGTCGTTTTCTCTGTACTACTACTACTACCATCACCACCACCACTATTACTACTACCACCCCACCACCACCATCATCACTACTACTACTAATACAACCATCACCACCATGATCATGAGTACTAGTGCTATCTTTTCGAGTCGGGTCTCAGGTGACCTGTGCTTATTTTCTCCACTCACATTAAGCGATCTCCTATGCCATTTTCCGACGTCGAAAACACGAGTTTTAAATTCGAGTGAGACTTGGCGTTAAGATCGTTTTCGCCCTATCGTCTGATATTTTTTTTTCACTTTTCCTTTCTTTTGATGGCTTAAAATTAACGACAAAATAAAATTATAGAACATGTCGTAAATTATTTGCTATTAAATTTAGAATGAAAACAATTTTGAGTTGCATTCGCGATACTTGTCGACTAAAATAATGTTTGTTACTCGTAATCAATGCTTTTTGTAGTTACATAGTTGGTTTTAACGTTTACTGTGTTAAATTCATTTAAAATTGTGTAGACTTATGCATACAAAGTTGTCGGTAACACGTTTACGTTGATGTTAACACAAAGACTGAAACTTAAACATGGCGTTTGAAACTTTCTAGCTTCAAGTTGACTTTGATAAATTAGCATTGGAAAGATTAATTATCGGTAACGTTGCTTTTATTTGTATAATGCAACATAGAGTAAATTTTTATCATTAATTCTATATTTTATATAATAACCTGAAAATCAAAACTGTGCCTTTTTAATCCCAAAAAAGTTTAGATGTTACGCAAAACAAAGTCAAGTTATAAGGACATTAAGATTTATATGTAGTCTCATAGTTTTTAATACAATTAGTATTTTAACCTATTACAACTATCACTTTACAAGTTTATGATATTTAAGAATCAATGGAAATTCAAATCCTAGATATGGCACACTCTAGTAATACTTTAGCACTACAAATTTTACAACAAACAATATTTCTTTTTCTAATGCAGTAGAACTATATGCGTCATTAATCTGTTCCACAAAAACTGACGAATATTGAATGTGACGAACGCAAGTATAGAATCAATTAGAAATACTTTGTGAGTCCACTCCAGTCTTGTTGCCCATGTCTTACTGTTAACCTTACACATCACATTTAGTCACACAACTTTTATGATATTGTTTAACTTGAAAACTGACTTTTCGTGACCTTGACTGTGAATTTTGGTGACTAACATTGGATTTTTGGACATATCGGAGCATTATTTTGCTGAAAAAATGTGAAAAATATTGTATTTCATGAATATAATGGCTGACGAATATAGAGGTTCTACTGCATATCATCATTTTTGTATTAACTGATGATTACATTTGTTTCTATTACCATCTTCCTTGTTTACGTTATGAAATCCGTTCATCTAAAACTTTGAAGGAACATTTTAAGGATTTCCGACGAGTTAAACGATAAGTAAACGACTCGTGATTCTATCTCAACAGTACGGTATTATCTTTGAGTTGAGTTTCAATTTTACCACCGTGGATTTATGTGTTAAACTAAGAAAACTGTCCCGAGTCGTAATACGGGATATTGTTTTTTCCCTTCTATTTATTTTTTTTACTCATTCTCATTTTTTCCCGATTATATTCTTCCTACTCTGCATCTCTTTTTTCATCCGTCTCTGTTCTCATTTGGAGCGTTTATCTCTCACGCTCCATTGCCGCACGCCAGGGGGGTCCTTTGAACATTTTACATTTGGCTCATGGTCGACACATGGCTCGTGGCGACGTGCTTTCACGGCCACCACTTAGGAAAACAGATGCGTCGCGCACGGCCTGCAACTACATAATTCAACCACGCCATCGGCAGCAGCCTTCTACTACCTCCAACAACAAAAGACGACGTCCTCCTCTTCTATCTCTTTCTATTTGCAACTCCTTTTTGTTATCACGTCGCAGAGCTGGCTGTCGGAAAAGTGAGCACGCGACAGTCTTTTTCGATTTTTGTTTGCTTTTTTTTTTTTTTGGAAAATGATGCACACCTACACATCCAGTCTTGGAAATGCTGAACTTTGTAAGCTTATTTTCTGTTGTAAAAATGGAATGAAAGTAAGCGAAAGAATGATATTGGTTTTTATTTTATTTTTGTTTATTTTTATTTTATTTTATTTTTTTGGCATTTTGGCTGTAAGATGAACGGCAATGCAAAAAGCTAGAAAGAACAAGATTTATAGGTTGAACTTTCAAAAGGAAAAGAAAAAAACATAACCAACAGCGATTGTTCGTCTTTAGTTAATGTTCGTGTAAATACGAGTGTCGAATATGTTTACTGTATGCATTTATCATTAGCCGTGCGTCGTTGAAAGTGAAAATAAAGTTCGGTGAAAGTAAAAATAAGGTTAGGTAAAAAAAAACACATTTATGATCTGGTAGAATGCATTTAAAGAGGAACTGGAAGTTAAGCAAAAATATTATGATTGGTTCACGTCATTTTTGTAAGCTGATGCAAATGAATATTTTTAGGATGGTTGGGTTGAACTACGTTTAGATGCCTTGAAAATTACTTAAAATAATGTCCTTATCTCTTGTTGAGGTTGTGTTAATTTGGTATTATTATTAACATTGACTCTTTATTTCACCCATTTATTATTAATATCTCTTCATCGTAAGTGTTATGCTTAAATAAATACTGTATGTAGGCCATAGTCAAAGTCGAAAACATATTTTTTTAAATTAAGCAAAACTGCCATTATCACGTTAAAAAAAACAATGTTTGATGATTAGTCTAGATGATCTGTCTAGAAGTTTTTAGAGGTGTAAAAATTGAATTTATGAAAACAAAATAGAAATCAATAATGTTAGATGAATGTTGGTTTAACATGAATTTTACAATTATCTATCTTGATTATACTCGTTTTGAATACGTTCTTAAGGTATCGTACCTGAATTGTCTGCCATGCATTTTGAATGACAACAACAATTTTTCACTCATTACACATTTAAATAATTTTACAAGAAATGAAATCTCAAGTTATGAATATATTTTTAGGGTTTCGGGCAATATAATGATAAGTTATATTTTTTAAATTAATCAAGAAAGCCAATTTTCTGGTGAGAAACTCCAGAGTACCAAACTGAGCAACAAGGTGCCGCTCTGTAATATGCTGGCTTTTTTTGAAAAATTTAGGAAGTGGTAAAGTCACAAGCTAGTAACAGTATACTGAGAAACAGTATAAACAGTGTAATAAAGTGTGACTTAATCACTATATTGCTCGGGAACCCTTCATTTGTATACAATTATAGCTAAATTAAATTGCCATTTAAATGGTGGTTTAGTCAGTTACCTCAAAGTGAAAGTACACAATGTAGATCTTTCACGGATGGTTTTGCGACATCGCTGGAGGGGGGGGGGGTTACAATTTCTGCCAAGCACATGAGAGTTAAGAAAAATGATCAAATGAGAACTTTTACAAGGCAGTGGATGCAAATCAGTCGGCAACGGTTGCCTGCCGTAAACAGAGACGAAATTAAGCGGCAAATGGGTTTTGTGCGATGCCATCTTTGATCATGACCGTGTGTTGTGTCGAAAATTCGCGTGTGGCGAAACAGCCTCGCGTGTTATCCATGTTCTCGTGGATTCGCACGTCGTTCCGCGGAAGCGAAGGAAATTTGGCAACATGCCAAGATCCCGATAAGATCTGTATTTACGTCTAAATCTTCTAGATGGAGATTTTTTTACTTCCTCCATTCTACAGCTATACTGTACTATGCTGTTTTTTTTTCTGTCCGGTTCTACGTCTTTTTTTTTCTTTCTAATCTTAACCTCCCCTCCCTTTTCTCTATGTTTCTATCATCTATCCTCTCCCTCTTCTTCCGCTTTTGTACTGCCTGCTCAGCAACAGCAGCGCCAGTGCTTCCGTTTTGGCCCCTGTTCTCGAGAAATTATTTTCTTGCAAGATTAAAAATTACATATATTTGCGAAAAGAAGACACGCCAAGGCATTCAACCCTGCAGAGCAGAGGATGTTTTTTTTTCCTTTGGTTTTTTTTTTGTTTGTTTTTTTTTAAATTTTTTTTTGGCCGGATTTTCTCATTTTCATTGATATCTAGGTCGCTTCCCTTACCCAAAATGAGAACACAAATAATCGTCTTCAAGAATTGAGTGCTGAAAGGACATGAGAATTTTCAACTTCCTGTTGTTTTTTTATAAAGGGCCACCCGAGTCAATTTTCGCATTGATATTAGTTCTCGACAAATTTCATCATTTATTTCACAAAATGTATGGTTTGGTTGTCTTCACCCTTGGTGATTTTTGAATTTTTAATATTTTCTGAGAAAGTAGAATTTCTTTAAGAAAAACATTGTTTCGTGTAAGCGTTGTCGTAGAATTCATAACCACTCATAAATAATACCGTACTCGCAGTATATGCGTTATCTATACTGTATTAATATTTTTAATTCAATTACTCATATAAACCCCCTCCTTTTGTCCCAAAATATGGTATACATTTCATGCAAAAGTTTCTGATTATGGACGGGTGTTGAAGTTTTTTATTAGCGTATAGTAGTAATTTAAATGTACAGAGTTGTTTTAATTAGAAGTTTGATTAGCAGTTTAATTAGTTGATCTTAGGGTATTGCTCATCTTAATCGATGTAAGGATGGATAGGTCAAAATTTCCTGATTATAATTGAAATGATGGACAAATACAAATATACATTTTCTTTACCTATCAGGCAATTAAAATGAACCAAGCTATAATTCAACTAATTAATACAACTTTGTAAATGTAGTGCTCTCGTTGTTATATAAGTTAGTTGGTGAAACTTGCAATTTAAGACAGTGTCATTTTATGTCAAAATGCATACAATTTAAAATAACACCCTTTGTGATGACGATATAATAAACATATTACTTCAGATAAAATTACATTTCTCATAATAAATATTAAATAAAAATAATTGACAGTTGAAAAGTGAAATGAAATATTACACCTATTGGTCTACAACGAAAGCTCAAAAACCTACTTAACCCCTAACTTTTAATCTTCCTGTATAATAAATAAAAAATATGATATTTATAGTAAGTGGTATGAGTAAATGAAACAATGCATTCTGGAGTACATAATATCTTCATAATTTACGAAATTTAATAATTTTGCATTGTAATAAAGCTGCAAGCTACTGTGAAATGTGTAAACTGTAATTTGGGACCAAAATCAAACAACCGAATGTAAACCATATTTCAGGACACAGGGAATACTTGTTAATTTTCTGCAATTTTTTGTGATTGTGATTTTTTTTCACTTCATTGAAATTTTAATGTATGCGATTTTCATATATAGAAACGTATCTTTCGTATAAATATAAAAAACTTGATATATGACGTTTAGGAATTTTATGTCGTTAAAATCTGGTTGAATGAACTGAATATTTATAAAATTCAATATATTTTATTGGTTGTTTTTAAGGATGCTAATTATTGGTTGCAAATTAAAAGCTCAACAAAATTAGTTCCCAATTTTATTTGTTTTCGTTTGGCGTTCGTTTACGCGAAAATTTTGAGTTCAGCCCCCGAAGATAAATGTTTCAATTGCTCCTGCTTTATTCACTGGGGCTATTAATTCGGTGGCATTAATTTAACAAGAATTAAAGTCATAATGGACCAAAGGCGCCATTTCACACGTGACCGACCAGATGCTGACGACACTAGTCGAATGGGAAAAGGCAGCAAGCAACATGCCATTCCTTTTTTAATTATTTATTTTCCAATAACTTACATGACAATAAGAATAATAATAAAAAAAAGTTGATGAAATCAACGAGAAAACACATTAAAACGCGTACAAGCCAATCTAGAAGTTCTCTCGTTCTTCCATGTCATCAGAGTTTAACCGCTGCATATTTTCAGTGTTGTTGTCATTTGTGTCTTTGCAAGAGATGACAACCACAGTTGATAATGTTTGCGCGAGATTAAAAAAAGAGAAGAAATAAACGGAGCTCTCTCATTGCTATTCATAGCTTTTAAATTAATGAAGAAAGCTCGTGTTTGTCATTGGGTGGGTGGTAAAAGCGGGTATGTTAGCTTGCGAGGGATTCTCCGGGTCATGTGATGGTGAAAGCACGTTTTGTGCAAATCTAGAGAGCAATGTGGTCTCCACGATGCCATCGTAAAGCCTGGTGTGACCGCAGAAGAAGCGCGGCTTTGGAAAATCCGATTGCCTTTGCTATGATTGTTGTGGTGATGAAAAGAGTATTACCCGTTTTGTTGTGTGTGTTTTTCTTTTTTCTTTCTTGTCTCCGATTTTTTTGATTTTCTTTTTTTTGATTTGTTTTTTTTTGTGTCATTTTGTAATGAAATGTTCTTAGAATTAATTTTGTCTTGTTTTGTTTAGTGTCAAGTTTAATTTTTGCTATGAAATTTTTTTTATTTAGTTTTTTATTTAGATTGGAAAAGGAATGACAAAAAAGTTTTTTCAATAACCATTTTTATTTTTTTTTATATATCTTCTATATAGTTTCCAGCTCTGTCTGTGTGTGAGATTATCACGTTTTTTGTTGTTAGTGACGGGTTACTAAAGAATATAATAATGAACACAACAATCCTAACGCCTTTCATTGTTGACGGGCATTCAGCTAGTTATATGTAGTTAAAAAAATGCATATGAAAATATTTAGTTCACATGTATAAAACTGTTTAAAAATCAAAATACGCTTTTACAACATTCGATGATGAGAAAAATGCTTGGAAACTACGTAAATATTTATTGTGCGAGTTTCATTAAACAATGATTTAGGCTTCATTGCATTGCAATACTGTAACGCCTGAAGCTAACTCATATTTTCTGCATCTTTATGAGTAATAAACCATAATATATTTGAAATTATTTTGTTATTTATTTTTAATTCCCGTTTGCATTTTTACATATTTATTTTAACAAACAACAAACCCCAGTTTTGACATGTGTCGAGGATCTTTTATATCTTTTTTTTTACTTGTGAGGTGTAAAAACGTGAGTTTAGTTGTGAATTGTGAACGTATTAAAACACTGAGAGCACCAAAAGAAAGAGAATTTTGTAAAGTGTTGATTGTACTGTATGTTTTACTTTTTCAAATTGTTGAATCATTTGTCACAACTCGACGAAGGTACTATGGCCTATCCCCTGAACTAATGAAGTTACTGCCATACTATACTATTAACATACAGTCGCGCGTTTCCACATTGTTATTACTAAAATTAAAATTTGAAAAGTTTTCAAAATGTATATCTATAATTTATAAAGCGAATGCATTATGCAGAGCATTTTTAATTGTTCTTTTTTACCTTTTTTTCAGTTTCTTTACAAATCACATCCATAAAATGTAAGCAAATAAATAACTATTATCAACGCTTAAACTTTATTAATTTTTAATAATAGTTATTTTACCGACGTTTCATAATACAGTATTTAAAAATAAATTAAAATTTTGTCTAATCATTACAACAAATACGATGTACTTGATAATACGGTATAGTAAAAAGTCAAATAAATCATCATCTTTATTATAATGGACATTTTAAGTATTTTGATTATCTTTAATGTCATGTATAAAGTTACAGTCACTTTAAGTGTTTCAAATTCTGTGTCATACAAAGAAGTTACTCAGCATCTCCAAATCCAATCACGACTTTCCGCTGAGCTGAATACCTTCACTCTACAAGGAGATTGTGCAGATACTGTATCTCAATCTAAGATTTTCCACAACTTAATACTGTTTATGCCCAAAATCTATTTTTCCGCAAACCTTAAGGGAGAAAAAAAAATGCAAAGGAATATCACCATTGTCTCGTTGAACGTGAAACGTGAATGATTTTGTAACAACAGCTCCGTGCTGGAGGCGACCATTTGGTAGTTAGGAATCGTCTTTTGGGCCTTCGAGACTTGTACGTTTCAAAGACCTTTAGGAAATGACCGGGCAGATAGCGATAGCCCAGCTAGCATTTAATGATTATTCTATGGCGAGGGAAGCAGACAACGCCTCTGGTGAAATTGGCTTCTTTAATACTAAACTTGGATCTTCGGTGACTGCATAAAAGAACAATGGCCTCCTGATGTTTGGAAGCGCCAACAACGGTCCAAACAATCAGCAAGTCCATTTCGCTTTTCACCTTCCTGCCTCGAGGACAAAACAAAATAGAGTAGCGGATGAGTAGAAGCGATAAAATGCAAGTTGGTCGTTGAAAGACTTGATGATGATAATTGTCTTGTAGGCGTCCAATTGCACTGGTAACCGTATACTTTTGTTTGTGGTAGTTTTCATTTTACCTTGCGATTGCGTGCTGTAAAAAATTGGTTCTAAATAAATTACAAGTATACATAAAAACTAACAAAAACTGAAACTAGGTTCAAAGAGTTAACGCAAGAATCGAGTTTTTTGGTGTCGTATAATATTACTTGATAATTCAGATTTTTTTTCTTTGCTATACGTTGAAAGGTTGGGTAGAGAAAACCAACGTAAAGACACTTATGCCATTATTCTTCAAAATGAATAAATTGAATCATTTTAAGCTAGTCTATAATATAAAAACGTGGGGTTGCATATAAAATTGCCCTTTCAGACTTTTTGTAGTAAGAATACATAGAACGCGACTATTTAATTTTTTGTCATTTTGTTCTTTTTGTCGCTTCACTTCCCATTTGCTTCACTTGGTTGCTTTACTTTCAAAACAATGAAAAAAATACTAATCTTTGAAAAAACATTATAATTTAGCCCGATATTTGGGATAACGACTTAATTGCATTAAAATTAGACCACAGCTTGAGGCCTATCAACTAAAGTTAACAGATGTTTTTCAAAACCTGTTCATTTCCTTTCTATACATATACAGTTGATAAGAATTTCTTGTAATCTTAAATTCGAAGGTGCCATAAGTTTCTGCTCTTATTCTCAAAACTATTGTACATTTTTGAAGTTACGCCGTTATTCCATCTAACTCTTAAAATATTTTATTGATTAATCTGTGCAATATGACAATGCATAAAATTAATCATTTATGTAGATGAAAAATATGTACATAAAAATAGTTGCTGTTAAGTATAATTAATTTAAGGACAAATTGTACACTTTCAATACAGTACTAATAATTTGAATTGGTAGTGTATATATAAGGAGGTAACCTATTACCATACCACACAGCAAAGCACATTATAATGTTAGTTTAAATCGAGTTTTTTATGCGTCAGTAAAACCGACTGATTTACGACAGTATTGTAGTTGATTCGACAGAATGTTTTAGACGTAACTTTTCTTTCCATCTCATTCCAGTAGTTTTTTTTATATATATATATTTTTTTACGAGGGGATATCCCATTTAAGGTTTGAGTTTGGTTTGGACCAGTTTGAATTGCCTTCAAAGGCGGTCAGCGATGAGTTTGCAGGAAACGCCTTTCGGTCAGCGAATGCGTAAATTATGCAGCGAAGCGCGCGCTGAGAAAACGAGGGAATGGTGGTTTTCGGGAAAAAGAGAAGGCAAAGATGGATGGGAGTAGCAGAAACTAGGGAAGAAATGGGACCCCGTTGAGTGGTGGAGGTGGTCCCCGTCATACAGATGGACGACGAAAAACAACGGGTTCCCAGGTTGTTATTCGACTCATGCGCAAGACGCTAGACGTCGGCGCTGGTCGGTCCACGCGAACTCTGGACGTGCGTAGCGATGGTGGCGGCATTTCACTCATAATAGGTTGCAGGCCATAAATATTTATTTTGGCCAAGTTGTTCGTCCGGAAAATGATATTAAAGGCTTCCTGTTGAGGCGTCGCGAGGATTTGAGCTGACAACCAGTTCTCACTTTTGTCCTTTTCGCTAAACAGAGAATGGCAGAGTCGCTTTTGCATTTTGCTTTAGGAGGTTCTACTACGAGAATTGACTCCTCTCAGTGTAATTCTGTAGTTTTAGAAAAGTCTTGAAAGACCGAGTCTTGATTTTACACAATGGTTGATACTGTGTTGAATACATTTGAAATCGGTTGTTTTGAAAGACAGTAAACCCTCGGTTCAAGGACCTTGATTAAGGGATTTCTGTTACAATGAATCAAAAAACTTATTTGTTGTTTAATAGTTTGAGAACGATTTATTCAAATAGTCACAGATTTTCTCACCCACGGGCAAATTGTTTTAATGAGGTCAAGTATAAACTTTTCAATATGAACGTTAGCAAAGTTTGTGTTGTTATTAAAACAAAAGTGAAACAAAATTTGAGCAATTATTTGAAACATTTTTACACTTATTTTAAATTTATTTTTATTTTTTAAATAAGTGTGATTTTGAAATTTATATTCTTAGTCTTTTTTTTTGTATTTATATTATTTAGAGGTCTTCGTAAACTACGGTAAATCGACAATTACAGAACCTTCTCTTCTAATAGAGAAACATGTTATCCCTTCAATTTCTTTGGATTATGGAATTCTGTATATTATATAGATTCTATAGTTTTTATCTTGTAGTATAGTATATGATCAGAAAACTGGTTTGTTAAATTATGACAGTTTTTCTTAAATCTGTACCGGTATATGAAAAAGTTGGAAATATTTGTCTTGTTAAACGACATTGATTATTATCCTTTAATAGTGAACAGCCCGTCAAAAATTACGGATACTTTTCTTGTTTTCATTATTCAATTCATTGTTTTAACTCATGTTGATACGTGACATTTGTTAGAGTCATTTATTGTTTTAATTTAGAATGTGCTTTGCAATATTCGTTCGAGTTATTTATTGTTTTAACTCATATTGTGTGTGTGTGTGTGCTTCGCAATATTCGTTACAGTTGGACTATCGGTTTCGGTTTAAAATATCTTTTATTTTATTTCATTTTAAATTTAAACAACACCATGTGCCATTTAAAAATTGAATGCATTCTACCTGAAACATCAGTTTCGAATGGCAATTGGTATCAAAGTGAATTAAAAATAACTAAAATTCTGTTTTGTATTGAAGTGTCATTTTTATTTTTTATTTTACAAAAATTTGTCGAACCTGTTTTGGAAGGTTTAGACTTTAAACATTCTTTCTTCAGAAAAGTAGGATAAAAAGGAGTTAGTTTACAAAAATGCAGAAAAAGAGACTTAGAATCTTCACAAAACGTGACTTTGGGTTTTTACAAAAGGTAGTTTGTGAAAAAGAAGAAAGTAGGTCTAAATAAAAGGTTATTTTCTTAGGGTGTCCTAGGCACTTTCTGGTTGTAGCTGAAATTTTTGAATTACTTCAGGACATCTGTTATTATACTTGGGTATGATTGGCTTTTATATTTCAGGGATGTTGATGGAGTTGGTGATGATTTTTATGACTTTTTGTTGGATGGTTTTGATTTCTATTGTTTCTAGGATGAGTATTTTGTATTGGTTTTTTTCAGTGTGAAGTATCTGTATGCTGTCCCAGTTGTCCCGGTATAGTCAATGATTCTTATTTAATTTTGCTAAAAAGAGAAGGATTAAACCTTTCCGAAACATGTTTGACAAATTTTTATAAAATAAAAATAAAAATGGCACTTCAATACGAAACTGAATTTCAGTTATTTTCAATAGACTTGGAATATTAATTATTTTAGCATTTAGTTTCACTAAGGTTTGGATCTTACTTGTAATTACCGTTAAAAAGATTATCAATTATTCAAAGAAAACCAATTATTCAAAAGTTTAATGTAATGTTCAAAATTATATGTCTAAAATACAAAGTTAGGAGAAACCCAAATTGGCATTTCTTACACTAATGCAACTTCACATAAAGAACACGTACTGTATATTTACATTATACCTACCTTATTATCATCATCCTGATCGATGTCCTTGAATGGGATACTATTTTTTCTTTGCACTTTTTTTTTGCTGGCATTGCACTCGGTTTTTTTTCCACTTAAAGTGCGGTCGAAAGAAGGGGGATATAAATCATCTATCCAGTGCTGTCTTCGCATTACTTCAGGTCTGCGAAATTTATGCCGCTTCTTATTACGTTTTACCATGTACGTTTTTTCTCTCCTCTCCTTCGATGTCTTTTTCCTTTTTCTTGGGGGTCGTACATAACCTTTGCTAGACTAGGTGCTTTTCCAAGAAGCTGAATGTTTCGCACCTGCGCAGTGTGAGGCTAAGCGTAGGAGGTCGGTAGGGTGATGGGACACCAGGATCCACACGCTCTGTCGGAGCCCTAGCCTTCGTGTCGGGCAACTCTAAATCGTGAGCATGCGTCGTTCCATGCATTATTCACCAAAAACACTACCAACCTGTCTCGTAAGAGACACTCTCTTTCTTTCCTGATCGCTGCTGGCTTATGTTAGGTGGGGTTCAAGAAGTGCTAAGTTGTTTCCCTCAAAAAATGTGTGTGCCTTGAGTTTTCTTCTATTTTTTTCCTTCCAGGCCGTCACCTTGCCGTCGTGTTATCAGGTGTTTTCTGAACACGTAATTGTCGTTTGTTTTGAATTTTTGTTTTTGACAGGCCTTTCATTTTGATGCGTGAGGTAGAGAAAAATTGTTGAATAGAGACGTTATTTTTTGTTGTTGTTTGATGATTTATCGGTTATGCACGTCGCGATAGGGTTGTCAAATGTTACGACATGTTGTTGTATGGGTTCTACACGTGTAATTATTTTGACACGGAAAATTTCATTAATTTTTTTTCATTCACAACTTGCAACAAAACAAAACTTTCAATCTCCGCGACCAATTTGAAGAGCTTATTTCCAAAACGTCTTAACTCCACTTTTAATCATTTTTAGACAATTATCTGTGCATTGTTGATTCCAAATATTATTTTTAATATTTAAAACTCATCATTTTCCACTTAAATAACACTCTCTAAAACAACGTTCACATGCGCAGTGTTTTGTCACATAAATAAAAAACTGTTTTCTGAAAAAATGTTTTATTTATTTAAGACGTTTTGGAAATAAGCTCTTCAATTGGCTTCTTCGCTTCTCGCGAAGTTTTTGAATATTTTAAATATTGTTCAACTCCAACAATTTTCTTGTAAATTTAAATAAATAAAATATATACAACAGTGTTTAAATATTTTTCAAGATATTTCATCAAGCATCTGAATATAATAGTAAGGCTATACGAGGGTTAACTTCTACAAAATCGATTTGAAGTTCACTACCGGTATTTCCCAAAGAAAGACAAGTTAGCTATATTGAAACCTTTCTTTTTTATTAAAATACTTAAAGTTCTATTCATTTTGATGGTTCATCGTTTCTATATAACATCTGGTGTAGACATTCCACAACGTTGAACTTGAGCCAAGTCACCACCACCAGTTTCTTACAAGAAAATCAATAGGAGTGTGCGTGTGTTAAGAGCTATGTAAGAAGTATAACTTTGGCAAAAAAAAGGTCAAAAGAATAATATTAAAGTTGTATATACAGTTTACGAAAAATATACAAGCTGAAATTTTTGATTGGTTATGTACTGTACTTTTTCTCAAAATTTATACCTCGATATAGGCATTTCTATCTAAACAAGGTTGTGAATCATTCTTGTGGCGTTATCGTTCTACAATCCCTATCAAGTTTGGCAGCCGATGGCTTAAGGGGCACTACTATAAATTAAATTCTGACGTGAAAAGGATCAGGCACTTCACCAGAAAACATAAGAAGAAGAAAATAAACTTTCCCCTGATGTGTGGAGAAAAAAAAAGTGAAGTACTTCGAGGGATTATTTATGCAATAAGTTAGTCGGCTCCGCCAAATTGCATTTTTTCACCCTGCCAAATATTTCTCTTTTCTCATGAATTTTGCTTTATCGTAAAATATTCTTCGTCGACCGAGTCTATTGTGAACTTGCCAGCATTCGCTGTTTAATTCCATAATGTATACGTTTGTTGCACATTGTAAATATAAGCCTCTGTAAATCTCGACCACGTAAATTCTGACTCCTGTAAATCTTTTTATTATCGTGTACATTCTAAATTTATATTACATACTGGAAAATGCACTGTAAAAGAAATTAAATTTCATAAAAGTGAAAAATGTAGGCTAAATTTGTTTGTTTTTTTAAATATAGAAAATGGTTGAGGTGGGTAGGTACTTGGGGTTTAACGAGGGCACCGACTGGCTTTTACAGCTATGTCATTTGGCCCTCAGACTTTATTTAAA
>JAQIWH010001735.1:0-29157 GCA_034695005.1 Cryptops parisi
AAGTTTAATATTTGCTGAGGCATACTTTCGAAGCTTATATGGAAGGGCATTCCATTCCAGATAACTATTGTATGGATGTCAGTTCTTAACTGAGTACTGGGATTCCATAGTGAAATGAAATTTGTGACTGTTATTTTGTCTTTGATAAATAATACGGTCATACTGTTCTACACGGTGATGAAGTGATGAAGATTCTTGCTAAAAATGTCTGCATTTCATAAAGTTATAAGGAAATATGTACAATGTACATGTACAGCAACAGAAAGATATTTTTTCAATACAATTGCTCCCCCCCCCATTTCTGATTATCCTCAAAATGTCAACTATTACATCCCAACGGATTTTCTTGACAAGACGATTCGGAAAATGTTTTATTATAGATTGCAGACTTTCCGTAGAAGTTTTGTTTTTGAATTTTTCTGACTTTCCTGTTTGATCTTTCCTCACTTTGACAGTTTAAATCAAGGATGCACAGACCTGTTAAGACCAAGGGCTACATAGATTCAGTGTGACATATAAAGAGCCGCTGAAAACATGAAAGTTGTCTATTAGCTATTACTCATTTAATTTATATTTATCGTATAAAATAAGAAAGAAAGATAATAAGTAAATACCAAAAAAATAATTAGATGCATGATATTCTATCGATTTAACAATTGTTTTAATATTTGTTAAATCTTAAAATTTCTTGTATTAGAAACAAGTTCTTCACAAACAGTGAGGACTACTCCCACTTATTTTTAATATTTGGTTCGATTTTTGTAGTGATCAAGCGCAAAATTAATTTTAAATTGGCATTATTCATGAGGTTTTTATTTTTCGATTTGTCAATATTCATGACTGAAAAAGTTTGCTCACAGATATATATATATATATGTTGACCCAAAGAGGCTTGCGCGGGACGCCAGCAAATAAACGAAGGGTCGCCCGCGGTCTGTGCATCCCTGGTTTAAACGAATGAATTTCCATACAAAAAATACTTTTGCAGCTTAAAAGATGTGGTTTTTGGCGGACAGCGGGGTGACGTTTTATCGCGGAAATTTAACAAGTAAAGTATGGGACAAAGATTTGTTCTGCGCACTTTCGTGGCGGTTTAACGAAGGGGACGGTTTAACGAAGTTCGATTGTATTCTCATAAACGGCTGAACGGCAGTATACGTTCAATTTCCAGCTCACTCACAAGTGAAGCTAATATAAAGAGTAGTATGTTTTTATCGCACATTCGGCGTGTATAAGAAGTAATTCTACCATAACGCGATGCGGTGTGAGAGGATTAAAGAAGACTCAATTCAGCGTGAAGTGGTGTCGGATGGCTCTATAATGGCTCGACAACCAACACTCACACCCATTTCAAACATGACTCGCAACTTTTGCTATCTGAATTCACCAGACCACACTCGTTTCTCCCTTAAATGGAAAAGCGGAAGAGTTTCCTGACGGTGACGGATTAAACGCTACCGTATCTCTCTTGTTAGTGGTCTTCTCTTCTCCATGTTGATATTGTTGACGATGGGGGTTAATGATACTACGCTTCCACTACTACGAGAAGACAGACTAGGGAATGCACAGAGCAATCGCTGTTTGGTCTGATTTGATCGTGACAAATTCGTAACCCTTGATAAATGAAATCAGCTTGACGTTGCGACGTAATTTATGGGCTCGTAGTTTAATTAAAGTGCTTGCATGCTTTTTTTATTTTTTTTATCCGAAATTTTTTTCTCTTTCGTTTTCTTCATTCTTTTTATACGTGACCCCTTTCACTTTCTGAACTGCTGTTGTGTCAACGAAGTAAACAAACTGATGAATCGGGAATGCTGCAGCGTCATCTTTGCGAGTGAAAGATAGGTTAGTAGCACTTTTCTTTTAGTACCAAACATACATACTGTAGAAGAAGACAAAAAAAATGTCGAGTAATTTAAAAGTAGAGACAGAGATAAGCCACGGCTGGGAATTCGAATCGCAATTAACAAAAGTTTTTCAAAAAATAAAAAGTGTGATGGAATTTTCCCTAATTTATCACCCGAGTTAAAGGAGAAAAAAACAAACAAACAAACCAAGTATGAAAAAATATAAAGTTGAAACGTTGTTGTGATTAGAACGGTTGCCTAGCATATTTATCCAAACATTCATTTTCTTAATGAAAGAATGACCTAAAATAACTTCACACTTCATCATATTTTTAACTTACGATAAGACATTTTGTCACCAATGAGTGGAAAAAAAATACATATTTACGCCAAAAATATACGAAAGTAACATCCTTTTGCATACATGATACCAACAAGTTTAACCTAAAATTTAAACGACAGTAGACCATTTAACATTTGCAATTAGAAGTCTGAATATGAATCACTCTATGTCCCGTGCTACAGCATAAGTAGTATTCTAGTAAAATATTTGAAACCAAATAACCTACTGAGAAAAAGTTTTACCTATTCCTAGATACGAACCATACAAACAAATATCGATATACACTGGAACTACTATAGATATACAGTATACAGGGTGTTCCTGGAAGATCTAGCCAAAGTTAACCACAAGTGCTACTCATCAAAACGATCAAAACAAAGCAAAAATGCATATAAATATTAGTTCGAAAATGCTTCCCTCCTGAGATAATACAGGGTGAAGTCACGTAACTTTATAATGTCTCAATCCCCTGTATGTAGGACTATGCAGTGAGTATGCATTTCTGGACCCATGTTTACATAAATGTTTTTGCTTTGTTTTGATGCCTAGCATTTTTTATTAAAGTTTGACTAGACCCTTTTATCACTCTTTATACATATGAAGGGCTTCGGACAATATAATGATAAGTCACATTTTAAAAAAAAAAAATTGTTCAGAAGAGCCGTTGTTCTGGTGACAAACTTCATGGAGTAACATACTGACCAACGAAGTGATTTTCTATATTATGCTACTAATTTTCAAGAAAATCCAGGAAGTGGTAAAGTAACATTAACAAGCTAGACATATTACTGAGAGAGTTTAAAAATGTCATTTTTGAAAGAAAAAAAAAAGTGTGGCTTGTCATTATATTGCTCGGAGCCCTTCAAATAATGAATATATCAATATATACTGTACTGTATATACGACATACATACATAAATATGTGTAAAATAATACACGTACTGTATATGCAAAAACAGTTCAGTTTAAGCAAAAAGATAAAAGGGGGGGGGGGGTAGAGAAAGAGAAAAAGAGAGAAAAAAAAAGAAGTCCACCATCAAACTACATTCACCCATCCAAATGTTGGGGGACCAATTAATTATAGAGTTTAATGTGTGAGTGACTTTCCTCTTTTCAGCAGCCCTAGTGATCGTTTGCCAAAATCCCTGTGTAATTAGCGGCTGGTTTGCGGCTTTGTTGAGTCGTCTGGTGCGGGGGCGGAGGTGACGTGCAGTGTAAAGTGGGATGCCATGACGAGGCTTTTTTTTTTCTATTCACTCATTCATCCCCTACCCCCATCTCCTTTTTCTATCAGCTTACGTTTTGTAGCACTTATGTAATTCATCGAGGGGTGATAGCTCGGCTAAAGAACTCCTCCCTGTGCACGCTTTCCATTCTCGAAATCGATGAGAAGGAAGTTTAATCCGTCAAAACTGAGGAGGCCGACACTCACTACTATTATGTTAGCTACTCTTGGTGGAAAAAAAAAAAGTGATTCAATTAAGCCGTATTGTTCCGATCGTTCGCTCGCATCCCAGTGGTTGAGCAACAATAATGTACACAAGAGAGAAAAAAACATTAGCATGAATTGAAAAGTAAACCACAATAAGACCAAACATCATAATTAAGTGTTCAGCAACTTCACGGAATCGAAAATTAGTTCATCAAATACCCCTTAAAGGGTTTGTTTGTTGTACAGTATTATAACGAGTCGGACTAATTTATGCTCAAATTTCCGATTTTATGACTTTGATTCTATAATTCTGACTTTTAAATAAAGAAAAAAGGCTTTTACATTTAAACGAAAAGACGTTGTGACCATTCATGACTGCCATCTTTAATGTTCACATTTGAATAAGAAACGATGTATAACCATTTCATTTGTACCTAGTTACTACCTTCATTGTTTTTAGTACTATTTTAATTAATTTTCACTGATTGTCTTGTTCTCATGAAATGTATCTTAAGAAATAAATAAAATAAAATAAATAAATGAAAAACGACGTTTTTAACACGTTTATGTTACAGAGCTAGAAAGACATACATCACATGTACAGAACAAAACAGTATATTGGAATCTCTTTAAAGTCGCTAAACTGGAATCAAATGCTTCACTCTGTATATAATAGCCTACCATTTCGTAAGACGAAAATCATTAATGCGATTTTTTTATATGCGATTTTGCTAATATTCAATGAAAAATTAAAGGTTTCAGATGTTATCTATGTAAGAAAATGTCGCTGTATTATGCGACGTGGAGAATGATTTACAAGTGACTGCACGTTAAAAATTTTGTCATCTTAAGGAAATTTCGATATACGAAATTTCAGATAACAATAAGATATCAATAAAAATTATGTTTTCACGCAACTTGATCATCCATATAATAACAAGTATTTGACATTAAAAATGCTTTTAAAGAATATCCTTTATACATAGTTTCGCCTTTATGCGAATTTAAATTTATGCGATCTCTGAGTAACGTGATATTTGATTTAGGCGATATTTGATTTGATTTAGGCGAGCTTTGAGAAATTCCGTTTTCGATTTTTGCAATTTTCGATTCAATCTGTGCGATTTTTGTTATGTCGGACTTAATGACGGTTAATGAAATAAATGCAGGTTAAGACCCTAGCTGCTGCTATTCGTAATAACAAAAACCCGTTACACTATGTTATTCATCACTTTAATGCTAATTTAAACACCAGACCTACTCGACGGTTTAAGTCTGAGATGACCCAGGACATCCACACCATTAAATTAACGAGATTTCCCTATAGCACTTTTAAGTACTGGAATAACATGCCAATGTCCATTCGGTCACAAAATTTCTCTTGCTCTTGAGCGAGTTGTCTCTCATCTTGCAAACATCTTAATAGATTAGTCTCTAACCATTTTAGGGCGAGTTAATTGTCCTGGTGTTGACTCTTACTCTGCCTGATACTTGCCATCTGACCACTCTCCTTTAACGACTCTCTCTGACATAATATTTTTAACGTGCGTCTTAGGCGTTATGTCATAGGCAAATCTGTTAGTGCCTCTTTAATCTCTAATTGTTGTTTTATTTTTGTATTGTCTTAGTTTCTTTGATTGTTCATGTAAATTTATGTCTTATTTGTTTGTATTGTCCTACTGCTCATCGAGTGAGCGCAATAAACTTAATAAATAATGCGATTTATGTGGTTTTCACTTTATGCAATTTTTGGTATAGCAGACCATACAGTATATTATCATATCATAAACACCTGATAGTATACGTTCAATTCTAAGCTCACTCACTCACAAACTAACACTCAAACTCATAAGTGAAGCTAATATAAAATTGCAATTACTTTCAACATGAGTCTCATCAACAAAACCCTCAAACAATTTTTAGGACTATTAACCTGACAACGATTAAAACTAAATAAAAGGGTTGAACGGTAAATGAAAAAAAAAATAAATTAATAAAAGGGTAAAGCTCTTTTTAATTATATAATAATACAACTGTCATCAAAATTCTCAAAAAAAGAGGGAGACTTCCACAACCCTGATAATTATCCTAATCAAGTAACATCTCAATTACTCGGTGAACTCGACACAAAAGGACACCAACAAAAAAGAAGTGAAGTATACCATCATCATCATCATCATCAATGGATCATCTGTTCATCACCAAGTTTTTAACCGCAGCTGGACAAGTTAGGCCCACTTTGTCCACTGTGGGGGATAAACGTCACGTGACATCACTACCACCGTTCACCGTGGCAACCAGGGAGTCTCCTCACCCGTCGACCAGATGACACCGAAACCAGTGACAATCGCATCTAAATGACACCCCGATTCGAGCTCTATGACTTAATGGGAGACTCCATATTTTTCCATTCGCATTCACCGAACCCCCTTATTTATCATTCTGCTGCCGTGTGTGTGTGATTAGAGGTAGGTCGCCTCTTGTTCGAAGGCTCGTCCAATAATGCGATTACAAAGGAAAAATTCGATTAATCTTAATGAACGGTTCGCCCCCGCAAATCGTTATCGGTTTCTGCCCACAATGCAAAGGTAACGCGAAGCTCCCCTCAACAAAACACGACGACGTTGTTGTTGTGTTCCATGTCGTCCTGGGCTGTAATTGTTTAACCCGTAATGTCTTAATGACAGCACACACGACTTTCCTCTCCTTGCCATAATTAATGAATCCCGTTTTACAAAGCCATCCGAGAGCGTTATTGATGCTCTTACCCGATGTCGTTTTCACGTGTTCTGTGTCCATCACGTCAACGATGTGGTATAAAATCTTCAATGAAAATTGCTGACTACGTGATTTGAAAATACTATAATTTCGATGAAAACAACCTTCAAATAAAAACACTTTACTGTTGTCAATTCATGTTGTCATGCAAATGTAAAATCTACCATACATTATCGTAAAAAAAAACAACTGTCAAATAACAAAATTTTAAAAGTATAGTGTTAAAAAATAGTGTTTAACAGTATAGTGTTAACAGTGTAGTTATGCTTAAAATTGTTTTCATAGTATGATATTAAAATAATTTAATAAAATAATTTAAATCTTTTTAAAACAAATGATAAACAAGTACATTAATGTTTTTTTTAAGCATACTGTTTATATACTGTCATATACAGATATAACCTACTGTATCTTCATACATAATGCAAAGTATCGATTCTTGATTTATGCGAATTAAAATTTATGCAATCTTTGAGTAATTTGATATTCAATTTATGCGTGATTTCATTTTTTATTTCTGCACGTTCTGATTTATGCGAATCATATGATCGTTGACAAATTTGATATTCGATTTATGCGCGTTTTGAGTAAATCTATTTTTGAGTTCTACAATTTTTTATTTATTTATTTATATATATATATTGTTTATGCGAAGAACTGCTCCTTTTATGCATTTTTTGGTTACATTAAACTATATATTTCTCATAAACGACTGTAAATTGCATTATACTTTCAATTTCACTCACTAACAAACTCACTCACAAGTGAAGATAATATAAACAGTATCAAAATCACTTTACATTCTTAGTTGTCAACTCATGTTTGACATTAAAAAAAACAAAATTTTCGATACATTATCATATACAAAATTCTTGTTTCATTAACTATTTTTTTTTGCACCTTAGTTGTTTGCATTTATTAATTTGTTTTCCAAATTTTTATATTTCTAAAAATTTCTTTCCATTCATTGGAAACAAAACCCACGTAACAGACGCCTGTTTATGACGTGCAATTTCCGCTTCATCCAACTTGAAACAATAAAACCTTTCATTTGACGATACTAAAATTTATATTTAAAACAACTAAAGAAAAAAATCAACCTAATCCATATCCCCTCGAAACAACAGAACTAATTTTCCACCTTAAATTAGTGACCGCTGAGGGGGAAACTCGAGTAGAAATAAAAAGAACAAGAAAACGCAGCAGGTGGTTAATGAATGGAATTTCAAATCGAAACGGGAGCGACTTTAGTTTGTTTGTCTAGTTTAGCTAAAGACTTGACATATTCAAGTCCAGCGTATTCAACAAAACAGCTGGACACTGTCTACATTGTTCACAACTACAAGGCACATGTTAATTAATAAATGTCATGTTATGAAAATCCCATTAAGCACTGCAGTGGGTAAGCATACAATATATATTTTAATTTATCATCGTGCTTACCTACGTTATTTCATGTGTGTTACCGGCAATATTTAGAATTCTAGGCAGTCTATAGAATGCCAACTCTGAATTAGACAATGTATGAACTTTTCATTGCAATAGCTACGTTAAGCAAGAATTCAGGTCTAAGCCTAAATTTAAACCTAAATGTTTGTATTTTTATACTTTTAGTGTATCGAGTATCACTGTTAATTATATGCTGTTAATTAAAAACCAATATGGCAAACGCTATATGCCAGTATATAAAGATTATGCTTAAAAAGGATTTTTAATGTACATGTTTTTAGCTAAAATGTTGTTAAATAACTACACTAACCTACACAAATTACGTACTTGTAGTTGTATACAAGGTGTCAGGTGTTCTTTGCCGAATGAAGCTTTCTATTAGAGGCATTCTATAAACTGCGTGGATTTTACACATTGTTGGTAACACATGTAATGTTATAATCTATATTTCTGATGATTAATATTTTACAAAAAATAATATAGCTTAGAGTTTATTTTCTTTTTCAAAAACAGTCATTTCAAGTTGCTTTGTTGGAAAAGTTCTTATGTTGACACTTCGGATTTAATTCCAAATACTTCAGTGTTCAAGGGCCCGAGCGATATGAAGAGAAGAATGCAAACAGAACATTTGCCACTTCACAAACGCACAAGTTTTCCATTTTACCAACTTCAATAAAGAACGCACAAAAAAAATAAAATCCTGAAGGCTTTTTAAAACTCAGTCACGCGGAAGAACACTTTCAATAACTCCAAATCTCATCTTCGGGCTATATACACTATTATGTCATATTTTTTTTCATATACTAAAAAAATGTATTAAATAAAAAAAAAAATAATAAAGAGGACTAAAAACTAGCAGTGCGGTATCATCTAACATGACCACTCAAGAACTTTAGAGAAGTTTAATAAACGAGAGATGTTCCGTTCGAATGATCGAATATTCAATTGGTATTGTCGGCGAAGTTCACAAAGAAACTTTTACCGAGTCATGAGAGATATGTCAATACACAACATAAATTTGTAGCCACAAGCTGAAAAAGAAAAAATAAATACTAAATAACTGTCGTTTGAAATTGAACATCGAAATTACTTTTTTTATTCGGCTTAACATTTTGCATTTGGCTCCATTTTGTACATCGTAAAATAATTTATATAAATAGAAACACAATACATATAAAATACAAATGTGCTTTTGGTTCACCCTATATAAAATCGCTATAGGCCTACCGAATATTATGCAAAACTCGCGTTAGTGTGTACAGTATATGCTAACCTTAATCGCATTAATGTAATTTATCAGATATACGGATTAAAGTGTTACTACAAACTACATAAGCGCATTACATTGAAAAATGCATATGTTGAAATTCAATGGATTACTGAACCTACTGTTGGTTGTATTTACTATCCGAAACAAAATGTAAAACTTAATAGTATCGGAATACATGTACCGGTATATCATTTGCATTAAAATCATCATCTTACGTTATGAAAATTTAGCACAGTTATGTAGCCCTCAATTTATACAAAGGTTACAAAAAACTTGCATAAATGGAAAACAACACACTGAAATTATATTGAAATTCTGATAAAATGAAAACAACAACAACAACAGGAACAACAACCGACAATACCAGGGTGACGGTCAGAATATACATCATACGTGACACAACACATTATGGAAGAAAAACTACATTATCCTGTACACTACTGCACAGAATTGAGTAATATTGAAATTATCTCGACTATAAGAAAATTTTACAAAAAAAATTCTTTATTACATATACGAATTCACATAAAGTATGGACTCCCTATCATATTTTAGTCAGTTTCAAAAGTTTCAGTTTTTGTTAAATCCTGGTCGCGGCACCACTTATAAACTACAAGTGAACTACATCGGATATCATTAATACAAGTCTACTTCCCCAGTACAAGTGAAAGACTTCGAGCAATATAATGATAAGCAACATTATTTAATTGTTCAGGAAAACAGTTTTTCTGGTGAGAAACTCATAGAGTATACCATACTGAGCAACAAGGTGAAGGTCTATATGATGCTGTTATTTTCTGGAAAATCCAAGAAAAGTGATAAGTAGTAACAAGCTAGAAACAGTACTGAGCAACAGTTCAATGTAAACATGAAAGAGTGTAGCTTATTATTATATTGCCTGGATTTCTTCAATTGTATATTAACCATTTCAATATTAAAAAAAAAAATCATCACTACTAAAAAAAAAAATCACATATGAAATCATCGCAAGTAGTCATCGTACAAAACTAGCACAAACTGGTGGCACAACTCAACCATCATTTGACAATCCAATAATTGATAATTAATTACCTCTGAAGCGAGTCCATATAATCGTAAATCAGACCCCTTCGCGTGTCCTATCAATGGTTCAATGTGGGAATGGGACACCTGCAACCGTTCTGCCAACATTTATTTTACTAATCGGATCTCTATTAACAACTTCACTACAATATTTCTCCATTCTCCTCCCCCCCCCCCTCCCAAAAAAAAACACACACACACAAAAATATGATTATCGAATATGTTTTCTTTCTTTTCAAACAATTGTTTGATCAACTCGAATCAATGTAGAGTAGTGACTTTTTTGTTTACTTTTCTACTCATAATGTATTATCCGGAACTTTGACATGTGCAACCTTTAACCACACCCCCAACGTCCTTTAACACTTAACACCTGGAAGTCACCTGAAACGTTCTTATTAAGCTTTTTTTTCAGTTTCCTATTTAATCCTTTTTTGAATAAAGGGTTAACTTATTTAGATAACCTTTTGCGTTATGGTACGACATAAATACAGTATCCAACATCGCAAATATTCGTGATAAGCACGAATAAACGAAATAGCAAACCCACAAACAAAACAAAAACAGTTTAACTTTCAACCATGAAGTCGAGATTGAAATTTAAGATAGTCACGCATAAACAAACGTCGTGTTATTATCGTGCTAATGATTTCATTTTTTTCCTATCTAATAATTAAATCACTTTGATTAAAATAGAAATAGTCTTCATGGTTTTCAGGCTGCGTTATTAGATTTAACAAGAATCATAAACCTTTTTATTTATGCCCGCGTTAACTTCACTACAAACAAATTACGCATGGAAGCTCGTCGCACAACAGTTGACGTCACATTGACAACAAGTACATTTAACATTTTGATTAGAAACTTTCTTTTTATACATTTTATAATACAGAGAACCCATCATTTATGCGAGTTTGATATATGCTATCTTGCTATTATGCGATTCGGTACCGGGTATATACAATTTCGCTATCATGCGATTTTGCTATTGTTCAATTTCGATATGATGCAACTTCTCTGTTATGCGACAAGAAAAATCCTCTCAAATGTTCGTTATATGCGAGAAAAAAAATCCTTATTATGCGAATTTGCGTGACGGTGTACAAGTGATTAAAAGGACTGTGCAGCATTTTTTCGTTCTATAAAAATTTCGCTAAATGCGAATTTTATGTACTGAATAAAATTTTCAAAATATAACTCTCGCATAAATCGAGCATCTCCTGTATTTAAATGTCACAATTTTTTTTCAATGAGGCTGAATAGCCACTGGGAAATATAATGCGCGATTCGATCAAAAGATTTCAAACATCATTTATCGTGCATTACGACGTATTATACACGAATTTATAAAGACTGCTTTTAATTAAATACACTTAAAGTAAGCTAATATATTCACCAAATTGTTCAGTATATATAAAAATATCTCGGGCATAGCCTGTTATTTTTTTTTCTTCGGGAATAATCGATCATTTTCAATTTTATGTACATAACACACGTGAGTCGGATTCACTTAGTTTACGACCGTCATCAAAGTTTTATATGCTTGTGATGTGCGATGACAGTGCCTGTCATGATTTTTAAAACAAATAGTTCATGAAAATAGCCCATATATGAAAAATCACTCAATGATTAAATATTTTTTAAGCTTATAGAATCTCCATATCACACACACAACAGATGACTATATTATAAAACCCACAAACAGAGTTATTTAAATTTCAAAATTTTAGAACGCTAAGTGCAAACATTTCAACATGTTTATTCGTAAACTCGTTTTTTCTTTAAAAAATAAATTATTATTAATATTATTATTATTCGTAAACGCTGGGGCAATTTTCTCTAAGTGCATCGCATTAAGCATGTCTGAAAAGATCAGTAAATACTTGTTGACATGGTGGCATCGTTATTAAATTTTCAAGCATCCGCTGCTAGCTAAACACAATTTAAACGGAAAAATGTTTCGCCAAAAAATGCGAAAAAAAAAACATTTTCACGAAGGAAAATTTAAATAAAGAAATTTTAAAAAATAAACTAAGCACGCTATGCATTAAAATTGCATTAAACTCGTTCTTCGTCGCTCGACGCGAAAACCGCATTTCGCTATGAATATTCCATTATTATTATTATTTTCGTCTTTTATGTTGGGTGTTCTCTCCCTATCCAACAAACAAGAAGAGTTAAAGGCACTTAGAGCTGGACAATGTCCACTCACGACAGCTAATCGCCTCCAATTCCCTCGTGTTTGCAGATTACTCGTGACAGCCAATGACAAGAGGTTCGAGGGCTTTATCGCCAAACAAAACCCTATTATTATTATTATTTTTTTTTTTTCTTCTAGCTAAGTTAGGACAACTGGAAATCGTTAACTGCAAAGTCGATAACTCGACCGCAGAAACTTTTTTACAATAAACAAAACATAACTCTGCGTAATAGTACTTCGTCTTCAAGAAATTGGTACCTATAAACGTTTTCAATTCAAACAAAGATAATTAAAGGGCCTGGTGTAAAAGGGTGTTAAGTAACATTTTTTTGTCAAAAATGACCTGAAAGCATTTTCGAATGTGTTAAGTGAAATTCTATTTTCCTAAAGCATACTTTTGAACCAAACAACAGTATGTGCGAAGATATTTGTGCAAGAAGTGTGAAGTTACCCATAGACAGCAATGCAAGTTCAGATCTTTAAACGCGTTTTCCTCGAAATTGTAAAAATGCCACTTAACAACTTCTTACACCAGGTCTTTCAATTTATTATAAACTTTAAGTTAGATCGTAGACATGTTCGAAGTTTATGGCACACCGTTGTCGCGTTCACATCCGAAATTCCTATCTTTATATAAAACTAACAAGTACATTAAAAATGCTTTTTAAGCATACTCTTTATATACTGGCTTATAGTGTACGCCACGTTGGTTTTAACAGCATATAAGCAGCGACACTCGTGAGACTAAGACGGATCCATGGACACCTCATTCATCAAAACCCATCGAGCCATTTAGCCTGTAGGAGGGTCTAAAGTATTATACACATATAACATGTAGCGTCCGCGATATTAGTTTTTCATTGACGCCATATGATCAGTGTCACTTGATAGACTAAGACTAATCCATAGACATTTCATTCATCAAAATCCATCGAGTCTATATGTATAAACTCACAACTGATTCAAAATTCACTCACTCACAAGTGAAAACGAACACATGATATACAGTGTACAGGGTGTCTTAGCCGAGTGTTCCCTATTAAATATTCGAAAAAGCTAATACTGTTTATAATGAAAATGAAAATTCTGAGTTTTGGATATAATAGTATCCAACAATACACCATACAAAGTACCATAGTGCTGCAGCAGCTTGTACATAAATTTGAATTAGTGTTAATTTAATCTAAGCTAAAACTGCCAAATAAAAGGCTGAGACAATCGATACTCATTCTTCTTTGAATCGGAATAACACTTGTAAGTTATGTTGGAACCACTAATGAAAGCATAACAAAAGGAAACGCGACAGTAAAGAAGGTTTACGAAGTTGGAAGACGATAAAAGACAATTGGCAGCTATTTTAAGATTGGAAACCAACTCCAGCCAGCTGAGTTTCAGACTATACAATATACACATGACCAAAAAAACTGTAGAAATAAAACCGAGTTTGTGATAGATTTCCACACCTAACAAGCACAACCTGCCCAATTTTTCGCACCGATAAAAGTTTACGATGACCCTTTTCTTCTTTCACGACACACTTTGACGTCTAAAGCCGCTGAAAATTTATTCAACAAATCGACTTAACTTTTCCTTAAGCTCACAAACACTTTACCAGATTATGGAATTCTATTATAACAAGTAAACTCGGCATTCTTTTATGTGTTTGATTTCGCCTTTTCAGCCCCCCTCCCCTCTCTTTCCCCCTATGGCTGCTTAAATACACAAAAATAAAAGCTATATAACCACCCAAAGAAACTAGGGGGTAACAGAAGGGAGAGTAAAAAACACTTTGTACATGTCCTATTACTATAGAAGTAGCAGTAGTACTGCCATTTTACTGTACTGCTGCAGTACAGTAAAATAGCCGGTTTTCGGCTTCTGTGT
This sequence comes from Cryptops parisi, assembly GCA_034695005.1. Taxonomy (NCBI): domain Eukaryota; kingdom Metazoa; phylum Arthropoda; class Chilopoda; order Scolopendromorpha; family Cryptopidae; genus Cryptops; species Cryptops parisi. Next base: position 14,266 of record JAQIWH010001735.1, read on the forward strand.
GATTGACAGCTTGCGAGTGGACACTACAAATGATTATGAGCAAAAAGCCACCTGGGACCCCCAGACCACTTGTGATAGTACCCCCTCCCCCTTTACTTTACAATGTGAAAGGTTCTTCTGTTAGGGTAGCTTATTTTTTGGTTTAGGGTGAAAAACACCAACAGCCCTTGTTCATGCTTATTATTGGTTGATTAGGTTTGTTTTTGTGAGGCTTACCCTATATGATGAATAAAAAATTCATTTTTAACCTCTAGACATTAAATATTTCTTGCTTAAAAAATATTTTCCAATTGAAAAAGTGACAATTTTGAAATTTCATAATTTTTTGAAGAAAAATACCTTTCAGAAAAGAAATATATTTTATATCTTTTAACTAATGTATAACAACTTTCTCACAGCTATAACGGAAATTAACACGAACGAAAGCATTAAACAAGTACAAATCCTTTTTTAAGCATACTCTTTAATAGCCTACTGTCATATACAAATATACTGTATGTACATACATAATGCAAAAAAAATCTATTTTCGATTTCTGCATGTTTCAATCTATGCGAAATTTGATTTATACGAATTAAAACTTATGCAATGTAAGTAATTTCGGTATTCAATTTATGCGTGTTTTAAGTAATTCCATTTTTGATTTCTGCACGTTTCTATGTATGCGAATTTGATTAATGCGAAATTAAATTTATGCGATCCGTTGAGTAATTCGATATTTCATTGATTTACGCAAGTTTTGAGTAATTCTATTTTTAAATTTCTGCAATTTTCGATTTATTTATTATTTATTTATTCATTTATTTATATAGGCGATTTGTTTACATTGAATTTGTGCGTTTTTTGATTTATTGCGAAAAACTTATGCCATTCTCGTTTTATGCGTTTTTTGGTATATTGGACTATACAGTTTATTCTTATAAACGACTGTCGATGACAGCATACTTTCAATTCCCAGTTCACTCACAAGTGAAGCTAATATAAAGAATATAAAAAAAACCAACAATTTAACACTTTGGGAGTTGGGAATTACTGATAAACAACTCGTCTAAAACACCCCCTTCCAAAAACAAACAAAAAAAAAAAACTACGACCATTGTCTTGATTCGTGTCGAACAATTTTCGTTAAGTCCACCTAACACATGTTTATCGGGACCAAATCCTACAAGCTTACAAAGTGTATCTGCTGCGCGTGTCGATTAATTTAGTGGATGTAAGTGGTAGTCGGAAGGTACGACAGCTAATCCACGGTGACGTGTGGCGGAAAGGGGCTTTAAGGTGAGCGATTAGTTTTGAGGGATGCAAAGTGTCACTCATTGTCTTCCGAGCACTCGTATTAGCCTCGCTAACGAGGGGGAAAAAGAAAGACAAGTAAAGAGAGGATGAGCAAGATGGAAGATGGGGGTCGACCCGAACCCTGGTGGCCTTTTAAACAGTTTTCCCCGTTTCACAATCGTCATCCCATAGTGACCCTTGGTCCATGTAAAAGAAGAATAATGACTGCCCCTTCACTCCGTTTGTATGTCCCTCGACTAGCAAAACGAATCATTTCTCCCAACATCCATCAAGAAAATAACAAAAGCAAGTGGTCCGTGATAGATGATTCGACGTTAAAAGATGGATTCTGACTTTTTATTTATTTTATTTTTATTTATATGTTTTTTTTTCTCATTTATTTATTTTTATTTTTTTTAAAAAGAGGATGTCAGTTTCTCTTTTGCAATGAAATGAAAAGAGGAGAGAAAGAATATTAATCCTTTCTGGTTTACCCTTTAACATTTGTACTACGTTCATGTTGAAGCTTATACATGAAAAAAAAAAGTTGAATAAAACAAATCGTGAAAAATAGTGGAGGATACCAATTGTTAAAAAATTATAGATAATTTTAAAAATTGTAATATAAAAATGGTGTACAAAATATAAAAATGATGGCAAGAAAGGCTTACTTGAAAAACAAAAAAGCAACAAAAATATTTAATATAAACTAGATGATTGTCCTGACGTAACATACGCCACCTAGCGCGCGTGTTAGCTCTGTAAACATATTATGTATGCTTCCCGTGGATATCATTGTTTACCCTGGTTGCTATAGTAAACTTGCGTGAATTTAGAACGTGGTGCATACCTAAGAAAATTATATTAATAAAGATTATAAATTGTACACTTGTGAACGTTCTTGAATAAATAAATAGTAAATAAACAAGATGGATATAATAGAAACATAAATTTGGCATGATAAAAATCATGTTCAAATTTAAACCGGATATTATTTGAATTGGAAAAAATAGTGTTAGTACAACCAAATCCGGTCTATTTTTTAACACCACTTTTATTAATTCTAAGATAAATTTATTAGTGAAATATTATAATACCCTGTGTGTGTGTGTATATATATATATATTATATATATATAAATAAATAGAACAATAAGAACAATAAAAGTAAAAAATAAAGCTGCATTATACAATTTCTAAAAGTACCCTATATCTATAAAAAATATTAAATTACACAATATCTTTAATCTATAATAAAAAATGAAATATACAATATCTACAATATGATATATTGTAGATCTAAACTTTCAAAATATCTTTTATAAACAAAATTTTCTCGCTTATAACGAGCATTTCGGAGAATTTCCTCCCGTCGCATAATAACGAAATTGCATATTACAGAAATCGCAAAACTCCAGATCTTATCACGTGGATGGGCATTCAACTTTAACTCATGATGAAAAACACGGAGAGAGAAAAATAATAGTTAGTTGGGTCAATAATGCTAACAAGTAGTGAAAGTCCAGCAAAATGGAATTTAAGCCCAAACGCATGCGAAATCGAGGATCAAAGGCGAAGCGTATATAGTTATGAGTCCGAAAATGGTCGCTGATTAAGCTTTCATGTCGGACCGCCCGAAGGCGCTCATTACCTCTAGGAAGTAAACTTGCAAATTAAGCAATGCGGTGTCCATCCATTTTAATTCACTTTTCAAATTTTCCGTATCGAGAGTGGCCATCATAATTGAAGCCTCAACATTAAGTGCATTAGAGACGACGACGGTCACCATCGCACTAACTACCTACTACTACCACCGTTATTACTATACAACCACCACCGCTATTTACTTGGCCCACTAGTGCGTAACTCCATCACCACTGATGATGCTCAATGTTTAATTTTAACCAAACATGCAAAAGTCCATTTATATCATGTTAGTCAACAAACCTCTAAAGCCTCGTTCTCGTCCCTCCCCCTCCCCCCCCCCCTGAAATGATAAGCGCGTTTATTAAACGCAAAATCCTAATGTCGACGTACGTAAACTGCCATTTGTAATGTCATTTACCAAATGAACGACCGTTTATTTGAAAGTTACTGACAGTTGTTTTGTGATTAAAACGAACAAAAGAGAATCACGTAACCCTAGTAATACCTACAATAGTAAGCCATCCCACAATCCAATGTTACTCCTCTACTCCAAATTGACAGTCCTACAATGGAACATAATAATAATAATAAAAATTAAACATTTTTTAAATTAATGCAGAAAATAATGATCGTGATCACTCAATTTTGCCTAAAGCCGTATAAAAGAATGTCCAAAACTAGTGTTACCATCCTAGTTTAGGAAACGATTAAATTCGAACACTTCCCTAGCCTTGAGCACTTTTGCCCTTGAGCTATCATTTCCAATTCATTTCGTTCATAGACCTATGCAAAAAAAGAATATGATAGAACCAAACGCTAATAACTCCTAATTTGAGAATCGTTCCGATTGGACTTTCGATTATTATCGTTCCGCGAAAAATGGTTATTAAATAGGAAACCCGACATTCAATAGGAAACCCCGAATTTCGTATTTTTCAAAACAAAGTTTTTGAACGGTTCGCACATATGTATAAATAAATTTCGGATATACTTTTGGTTATTTACGAGGGGTTAAATTCCTCGCAAAACTCGCATAAATCGAAATTCCCATAAAGTGGCAACACTTTTGACTCTTCTAACAAAATCGCGTAATTGTAAAATTTTCTCGCCTTAACGAACATTTGAGATATTAGCGAAGTCGCATATAAGATAACTCGCATTAATCAAAAAAATAGGCCTATGCAGTATATAGTTTACGCGTTCTTGTACGTTAGAATGAAAAGTTCACATTTGAACCGGATTTTTTTCAACTAGCAGCTATGTTTTCAACGGCAAAAAAAAAATCCGGTTTAAATCTGAACACCGATCGAATGACGAAGCAACATATGATAAAGTTACAAAATCAATGCGTGGGTGACGAAAAAAATAATTTAGAAAACGGTGACATCTGGTTGCCGACGCGATCGAAAAACGCGTAACGCTCGAGTGCCTTTTTATATATTTCGTCCTCACAGGGGTGTCACTGATCCAACTTTTCTTTTTTAACCTCATGTTTTTTAATTGACCGTGAGTTCAGGATACTAGTATCACCCTCATTAGATGAATAAGACGACTTTTCTCCCCTTCCCTCATCTTTTCACTCTATAGACGAGTTAATCCAACAACATACTAAAAGTGAAACCGACAAAACTAGCGACACCCTATTACTTACTACTATTAACCCTCCTTTTTGCTTTTTCTTTCATGTTACACTTTTCGTCTCTTTCATGTCAACCCTTTTCCTCCCTTCTATTTTTCCTAATGGGGCATTATTGGAGCAGAGAACCGTGCAAAACCGAGGATCGATGCGTTTCCGTTCAAGTTTAATGTCGAGGTAAAAGGTGAAAGCGTTTCCAAAAGGAAAGAGAAGACGACGACAACAACGACAACGGCTAAATCGATCTAATTAAGCAACGTGATGATTTTAATTACGAGATAATGGACGAAGACTCAGTCGTTCGGAAAGGACACTAGGTGTTTTAGTGTGTTTTAGGGTGTTTTAGGGAAGAAAAGGGTTCATACTAAAACCTAAGAGGGAACTTTTTAAAAGAAAAAAAAGAGACACGATATCGATGATGTTGCAAATGGAAACCTGTCACGTGTTACGAGCCTTGTTAAGGGTTAACCGCGAGCAAAAGCGATCTCTCTGTCTGTGTCTTTGCACAGTGTTGTTTCCAACCGAGCGAATTCTCCGAGGGTGAAAAATAATGAGGTGAGAGGTTTGTTAGCGAAACCGTATCAACGGTGCGTTAAACCGGGTGATCCGAATAACGCGCGGCGGACGGACGAATCACAAACTATACAAAAGTTTCAATCTAATTCTGTCGGTTGGTTCGTGCATCACGCAAAAAAAAAAGCGAGAGGCTAGAATTGCTTTTCACTAAACTTGTGATATGTACCTCATTATTCGCGGTTTTGTTAACCGCTTTTTTTTAGTACACGTGAGTCGCCCTGTTTTTGGTTTTGACTAATAGAATTTTATTTAAGAAATTTATTGAAATTAAATTATAAATACAGTAATATTACTGAATTTGAACTGCTCGTCAGCGTGAAGTTCATAACTTACTTTATAATGGCGTTACTTTCTCCACATAATATTTTCATCCATAAATGATAGTACAGTACTATCTGATAAATACATAATAGTCAAAAATATTTTAATTACAAAATACATTAACCCAATATGGTCTTTAAGTGATCAGAAAGTGTGACAAGTGAAAGTGTAAAAAGTTCAAGAAAAAGTTATAACGCATTTATGCCTTTTTGTCATTTTTCCCACAATCCCTTATTTTATATTGAACTTTAATCTTCCTAACCGTGGTTTTGATAACCGTACAATTTGTACTTAATATGAAACGTTATTCAAGAAAACAAACAAAAAATATATTTTTATACAATAATTTAAGAACTCGGACAATATAATGATAAGCCACATTTTAAAAAATGTTCAGGAGCCATTTTTTTAGTGAGAAACTACATAGAATATAGTACCATATTAAGCACCAAGGTGATTTTCTATATTATGCTCAGAATTTTCTGGAAAATCCAAAAAGTGATAAAGTTACAAGCTAGAAACAGTACTGAAGAACACTTTGATGTAAAAAATGTAATTTTTGATTTAAAAAATGTGGCTTATCATTATATTGCCCAGAATCCTTTAATTGTATTCGAAAAAAAACAAACAAATGTCGCGTAATGAAGAGACAGTTTCATTGAACATTAGATGACAAATCGAAGTCAAACGATATTACATAACAGGATCAGCTCTAAACACAAGTGCTTAATTAACCAATAAAATCGGTTCCTGAGAGAGCGTGCATAAGGGGCTAATAATGGTAATTTTTATCACTTCTCTAACTCAACACGGAAGGAAAAACTTCATCATAAAATATACAAGGAACCAACCCATCACTCCTGTAAAAAAAGCAAACTGCCTTAATGAAAAGCGTCAAAAAAAAAATTGAGAAGGAAACAAGTTCTACTTAATCGCATCGATAATGAGCTCATTTCCATAAAACCATATTGATAACTTCATTTCCTGCGCCCATGCAACTCACAACACGACAAAAACAAAATAATAATAATAAAAAAAGGCGTCCAGTCATGAATCGCGTGTCAACTCGATTAATACTCAACTATTCACCTCTCTCTCTCTCTAAAAAGCGGCGCCAAAAGAAGCGCCCAGTCATTCCTCCCCTCTTCGCTTTCTTCTATTTCAATTTTTCACTCTCTACCCCCCACCTTTGACTTTTGTCTCTCTTACAACACCTCCCCCAACAAACACTGGCGACCCCACTTTCTCTCTCGTTGGACGCGTCCCTCTCTCCAACCCCCATCGAAAACAAAACCGCCGCAAAGTTCGCCACTAATTACAAGTGTTACTTACCGGGTGGCGACCGAAACAAAACCCCCGACCCGGTGTCGCGAGCCATGTCGACGATGACAGTGATTAAAATCGCATTTAATTTTTCCCCGAGTCAACAACGCACGTGCACGCGACGACGATTACAATAACGCGCCTAATAAACGCTACACTTATTTTTTTTTTCAAGAATAAAACAAAAAATAGCTACAATATGCATTTTTTGGGGGGTTAATATTTATTAATTTTTTTGCTGCTGCGGTTAACATTCATGGGGTTATAGATCTATTTAATAGTGAAAACAAAATTTGAACTAATAACATGTGATAATAAAAAAATAATACGGTACTTCGCGAAAAAAAAAGCTGTCTGATACAGTAAGCTTCTTTTAAAATGTTGTTGAAAATATACATCGAATTTTACAAGATTTTTGGAACAGCTTGAAAGGTCAACAACTGTTCAAAAATTTTAACTACTATTCACTTAACAAAATGAGTTGCGCAAATATTCGCAAAATGGTACGCAAATTTTAGAAATGTACAAACGTTTAAAAACGTTGCGATTCATTTTCAAGTAGTCTTCGATTTATGCGTGAGTCACGTTCCGCGCAAACCTCGCACAAATCTGAACTCGCGTTTATCGAATTTCCCAAGAAATAACGAATGACGAAGAAGTGGCGAATCAGTCGCTTCGCACAAAATCGATATTTTCTCGCATGTAACGAACCTGTGGGAGCATATCTCTCGCCACATGTCGCATATGTTTTTTGTATGTTTTGTATTTGTTCTGTTGACCACCATGGTGGTGATAAAGAAATAAATATCAGCGAATCGCATATAAGGGGGTAGCATAGAGTCGAAAAATTGTTACGTAGTAGCACTTTCTATTCTTAAATGTAAAAAAATACGACATTCAAATTATGCTAGTATCATACAAGTGTGCAAAATTAGAAGCACCGTTTATTTTTTAAAATAATTTACGGTATGATGAACAATTAAATTCTAACCCTGTCAGTAGTATTGGTAGACTACGATCTGAATTCATTTTTCTGTTGTCATTATGATTTTCCGACATTCTGAGCATTTCAAACATTCCAAACAGGTAGACGTTCCAATCAATGGAACGTCATTCTTTAGATTCTATGAATTCAAATTATAGGTCTTCAATCAAAAAATAACATTTTTATTTCAAACGCATTACATTTTTCGTTCTCCTAAAGTTTTGTCATAAAATTTTAGTCGTTAATCGCGTTGATGAACGGAATTGTCACCACTACTAAATCAAAATAAAATACCCAGAAGACAACAATTTTTCTATAAAAGAAAGTATACAAAAGTAAAACAACTTTCTTACGAGACAAATGTTACTTTCCAAATAATTAAACAATAAACATAATTTATATACATTAAAAAAAAAACCTGTCATTCTTTTGCAATTATCTGTTGTTCCACTCTTTGTATTTATTATTTGTTTACGCTCTAACACGCACAGAAAACATTCAAAAAACGAAAAAATTCAGTGACAGCATTTTAAATCAACGTATTAAATCGGATCTTAAATCATATACCAACTTTTTTTCTTAACTCGAAATGTTAGCAACCGCAACAAACAATAAGACATCCGTACCAAACGCACACACAAAAAAAACTTTTAACATGAAGGGGTAAAATAAATAAATATAAAAAGAAAAATTGTGAAACCAGCCTTAGGATAGCCATACAATGCCAACAACTAGTATGCGAAGAAGGTCGTAAAAAAATCAGCTTGAGAAGGGGTTGAGAAAGAGAGACAAACTTGTATAGTCTGGCATGAACCGCCGACAGAGTTGGCTTTTCATACGGCAGCCATCATAAATTCATTTTCCGGAAGTAGTCGCTCGTGTGGCGCGTACGCACTCTCCAAACGATCTCCCATCTTTTCGCTTCAATCAGCCGCTGCACCGGAAAGTGAGTGCGTTCGCTCTCATTCGGGACAGACGTGCGGAGATTAACAACGACGAATGAGGGACATTAAAAGAAGCTAAAAACCCTGATACCCATTCATCTCGAGTGTCTTCCCAATTTATGACGAAAACCATTTTCTATCTCACTTGGACTGAGAACGAGTATAAAGAACAGAAGGGAAGGGGAAAAAAAACACGGTTTCTGTTAAATGTGCTTAGCAACAAACTTAGTGTACGTATGGATCATCACAACTATATTTGTCATTACAGACAACGTTCGGTTTACAAATTTTCGATTTAGAAATGTCACACTATAAAAACAAATAACGTGGATTTTTTAAAAAAAAATAATCAAAAATCATATTTTCAAAAAAATCGAAAATTAAAAAACAATTTTAAAAATAACAACTTTTTTCTTCATTTTACCTATTTCATTTTACGTTACGTATTGTATCGTATACGAGTAACGGTAAGATACTATACCTACATAGATACATACTTACAATGAAACGTACCGTATTGTATTTACCGTTCGATTGTTAGTACAGGTATAATGGAGGTTTAGAAACAGGACCACCGCCGTATATTGTAAAACGCCGTAGATCGAATCACTGCCTTTTTATTTAACTTGCCAATGCATATGAAAGCCCAAACGTGTGTTGATGATAATTAATTGGATGAAAGAGGTATAGTAGTACTAAGCTTTGTCCTGATGCTGAACACTGTTTAACACTGTCCACATGCCGTCGAAGGTTGTGATGGCAGAGGGTGGTAGCACTTTTATTTTAAAAAATATCGTTTTTTTCGTCGACAAAATATTGATTCTTTGGTGCCGTTATAGTGAAGCACCTTAGATCGGCGCGCCGTAATTCGAGTCTGTACATGGTTTTGAAGCTTTAAAATAACACTAACGTATACGATACTCGATACAAAACATTTCAAGTAAGTGCCTATTTCAAAATCATATTGGTAAATAATGATAAAACAAGTACATTTGATTTCAAGTTGAATGTTTGCGCATTTATAATAGTATATACATAAAAAATATTATTAAAAATGCAGGAGGAGTATTTCATTGTCCAATGAAAAGTGAAATACACTTCTCCCATCTGTAATCCACTAGTTGAGGGTTGTTGTTTATTAACATTACGACCAATTCAGTTTTCTTTGAAAAAAACCTGTCTTGTCTCAGTTGTTTTTGTCTAATTTTTAAAGAAACCACCTGATTTTTTGGTCGGATCTCGAGTTTTTTGTTCGAATTTCGAACCCAGATTTTTCCCGAATTTTTGGCCGGATCTCGAGTTGGACGTAAGTCGAACCGGTCGGAAATCGATGTTCCACTGTACATTAAAAATGATTTTTAAGCATACTGTATAATAGTCTACTGTCATATGCTGATATAATGTATGTACAGTACATATAGACACAAAAAACCCATTTTTGATTTCTGCATATTACGATTTATGCAAATTAAAACTTACGCAATTGCTGATTGATTCTGATATTCAATTTATGCGTTATTTCGGGTAAATCCATTGTTTGGTTTCGATTTATAGGACTTTTGCTTCATGCGAATTTCGATTTACGCGAAATTTGCGATTGTTGAATAATTCGATATTTATTCAGTTTTCAATTTATTTATTTACATATGCAATTTGTTTTAATTGGACCTATGTGGTTTTTTAATTCATGTGAAGTGTTTATGCGACTAGTTTTATAAGTGTTTTGTTACATTATTATTTTTTTTTATTATTTTTCGTCCCGTAGAGACACACATTAAAATTACAAATTGTAATGTAATACAACAAAAACATTGAATCAAAACAAAAAATTATTGGACTATACATTATATTTTCATAAACGACTGTAGATGGCAGTATACGTTCAATTCCCCGCTCACTCACAAACTCATAAGCTAATATAAAGAGTATGATATGACAGTACGATAACCTTTTCAATACAACATCCTCCCCCAATACAGTACATTTCAATACAATATTCTAAAAAATGAATTTTTTAATGTAATAATACTTAGTTTCTAAAAAAAATGAGACATATCAAACTTTCCCAGTATGCAACTCTCCCTTAGTTGTTTAAACCTTTCGGATGAATGACCAATGCACCATCTACTAATTCGCTGGTCTAACCGAAAAGCTTATGTGAGCATTCCGAACGCTTTTCGCATCATCCAATCGAGTTCACCTTGAACCCTCAAAACTTTGTTCAACAGCTTCATTAGTGGTGTATCAAGAGTAGGATAGCGATTAGAATCATTTTTGTTCAATCGCTGTAATAATTTGTGGCCAACTTCCCTCCTGTTAAAAAAAGCGGGCTCTATAAAGAAAAGAGAAGAAAGGGACCCTCGATTGACGTAAAAAAAAAGTCATCACAAAAGTCGGGGAACAAAAATCAAAAGTGCCCTTTTGAAATACGAGAAGGGAGCTATATGTATATTTATATAAAAAAATATACACAAGAAAAACTCATCGTTGAAGGATCAAAGGTAAAATAGCGAAGTATAAAGAGTGGTTAGGAGAAACCAGTGTGTATGTGTATATGGCGACAAAAGAATGAAAAGCGTATAAAAAAAACCTCATCTTCTGTTTATTTTCATGTTCAATAGAACCCTGTTTAACATGTCAATAGCCGACAGTGGAACCGAAAGCACCACCCACTGGGAATGGAAAATAATCATAGACATTACACTACTGTACCTTCTATTTTTCTTATTCCCACCCACTCCCAATATGAGGGGAGACATAAATGGCGAAACCGAATTAGGTCACCCTTTTAACATTATAACCCAATAAGGAACATCTTTTTAAACAACTTTTTTTTTTCAACAAAAATAATAAAGATGATGAGTTCTATCACCAACCCTCTTTTTTTCAACGACTATTACTATTTCATTCAAGAACTAGCCCCCGAGGGGGAAACTTTGTAAGAATTTAACCCTAACATACTGTAAGTACTGTATATAAAATGCTAAAATCTGATATGTTATACTCCTATATCTTTAATACCATACAGTGTTAAATATACTGTATATATATATAAATCTATTGTATGATATATACAGTACCGTACCAGGTATAATATACATAGTATTTGTGTTACTGGCAATATAAAGAATCCAGGCATTCTATAGCCAAGCTAAGCATGTATGAAATCAGAATTGCAACAGTAAGTTAAGCAAAGATTTAGGTTAGCTAAGCCTAAATTTAGGTCTAGATTAGAGAAAATGTTAACTAACCTAAACTAACTTTAATTAACCTATACAAGGTGTTATATTTCATATTTTTTCAAACAGAAAAAAACATTCTATTGAATTCCTAGATTCTTTACATTGACGGTAACATCTGCATAACATTTGTGCATGTGCATATACAGGTAGCTCTCGATTTATGCGAATATCTGAGAGGACATCTGTCGTAGCATAATAGCAAGATCACATATACAGTACTGACATAATAATCGCAGACGAGGATTTCCTGTGCACTTACATACTTAATTGTGATATTTCATTATAATAGCAAAAGTAAAAAAAAAATCAATTGAAAGACATTTAATTACATCATCATATATTGATAGTAATATTCCTTATAATACAATTATTGCAGATTCGATCCTATGATTGTATGTATATTGGAAAAGTTTGGAAAATCGAACGCTTTAAATTGATAACACAATCCCATCAAATTGCGCGTTGACATCACGATTCAAAGTTTTGTAATTGAATAAAAGTAACTCGGGCAACAGACGTACAACCGTTAGTTAACTATGAGCAGAAAACTACTACTACTACTACTAACTACCAACTACTTCCCCTATCGACAACTACATCATTTCGCATGCCATTAGCAACAGCCCTAATAAAGTTAGGTCACCATTAGCTACGTAATGACCTCGTTTACACGTCGCTAAATGAGCAATTCAAATATATTCATTCACTCATTTGAATTCACATGCTCAAGTTATTTAATAAGAAAAATCGACAACACGACGATGATTATGAAAAAAATAACCCTCTTTTCCAAGATAGGCGTTTATAGTAGTAGTGAAGTATAGGAAATGAGGCAAAGTCGAAATTAATCATAGGCCAACGATCGATCGGGAATGGCTCGCTGACATGTTCGGCATCGTTAACATTTATTTGACGATAATTAAGCCAATCACACGAAAGAATTAATGAGCACGGTTTTAATAATTTTGCGTTTGCCAATTTAACAAGCTCACTTGTCACGACTGATGGATCGCGCAAAATTAGAAAGATCAGGTTGAAGGCTTTCTCCTGCTACTGCCTACGACCAACGTACGGATCAAGTTCTTTTATTCGACACCCCTTTCGCAGCTTGTCATTTCCGTACATCTGAACTTAAATATTGAACAACGAACACCACTCCTATTTCAGTTAAAGGTATATCGTAGTAGCATCGTAACCAAACAAACTGACTGGCACTGGCCTAAGCGACACAGAAGCTTACTGTTTTTGTGGGTTATTTTACAAAAACTTGTAAGTGATAATATAACTACTGTACATACATACAGTACAGTGTAAAAACAGTGAAAACGTTGTGAAAACATATAGATTAATGTATATTAAGGAAAGTTTCACATCTCCATCGTCAGCGAGACCATTAGGCAAATAATTGTTGCAGCTGCCCATGCTTTGCTTTCTTGTAATGCGTGCTTGCTTGGCCCATAACTTCCATTTTTACACGTCGATTTTCAAACTGTTTCGTGCCGTTTGCATTTTTTGGAAATACCATTATGCTTTTAAATCACAAATTATAGGATGAATATAGTAATTGGATGATCTTGTAAATGACAGACAAGGCCTTTCCGGAAACTGCATTGGATAGCCCATGACCGACATACATTACAATAATTTGAATTTGAATTTATTGGTTAGCAAACAAAGGGGCTGATACATTAAAAAACAAGCAATAAAAAACAAAAAATTACACGGACAAAACAAATTTATAAAAGTATATCAAATTTTCGATAATGGGTGGTATAATGTAATCAGTGTATAATTCAGTGTTTTTATACTACCAAAAGTTTTGGGAATATTTAGCTGTGACCATATTTTTGCCTCATTCTGTATACATACGCACAAACTTTTTAAATTTAAAATTCGTAAACAAAAATTCTATAAGAAGAACTAAAGTATGGTAAGAATACTGTTTACCCAAAGCTATTTACATCATTTATCGTTATCAATCATTTCACACAACCTCTATCTCATTCAATTCAATGTTCGAAAGCTTTCATCCCCCACACCTCATCCTTTTGTTGTCATTTTGGCTACAAGTAGTGATTAGTTGGATAGAGCGAAAACGAGAGATTAGCCCTTTCTTGTGACAGTTGCCACGCACACACAAAACACACCCACCCACACCCATACACACACATATTACTCACACACATACTCACTTAATCGAACAAATATCTTAATCGAACCAAATTGAACGTCTGTCAGTTTTCCATTTGAGCAAACCAGAAGGGAAAAAATTAAATAATCAACTCTAATACACTAAAGAAACGAACAAAAATAAAAAAGAGAAGGGATAAAACGCGGGGGTAAAAAAAGAAAAAATATGAGGGCGTATTTATATCGACCAATTACCCCTACTTGGCCCAGAGGGATCACGTGCAACTACCCTTTTGTCAAATGTCTCCCCCGATTTTCGTTTCCAATTTGGTTGCAAATTCCTTCCATGATTCTAATCGTTGGTGACGTTTATGAAAAGCAGGACATCGTCGTCGTTGTTCTGTATACTGAGAGCTATATGGTGATTAGGTGGGAGGCTGCTGAATACAGGGAATAGCGCACTGAATCCCATTTGCAAATCGTTTCATGCGCTATCGACCGCAATAGTCTATATGGGATACACTACTACTACTCACTATATCCGTAAGCTTAAACCCCTATAGCCCTTTCCAATACATCCATCTCTAAAAGAAAAAATGAGGTGTGATGTATTCGAGAAGTGACATACTATTACTGTTAGTGGAGAGGGAATACCATTCCATTTTACCACGCGACTAAACTAATCCATCTAACTAAAAGCCAATTCGTCTCCCATTTCCACTAAACCTGTCAAACCACTATTAACCTTTTCAATCACTTTCCTTTTGTCACCAACACTATATCTGAATGACCCCTTCCGTGATTTAAAAAAAAA
>JAQIWH010001736.1:0-29138 GCA_034695005.1 Cryptops parisi
ATATAGTAGCTGCATTTAAGAATCACGGACAAAATTTAATATACACTAAAAATCTTGCAAATTGAGCATGCTTTTAACATTTCCGTACATTATATCCATTCTGGCTTCGAGTAATTCGATTTACACATAGTTAATTTTAGTATGATGGTATATTTTTTATTTAAGAGTTTGTTACCGGGAAACGATAGTAAAAATGTACACAGATTATATGCACATATACGAAACTAGTAAACGGGCGATTAGATAAACAAAGTGGAAGTTGGAAACCCATTTGGGTTTTTTTCATCTTCTTCTTTGCTGAAAGATGGGGGAAGCCCATTTAGTAAATTTCTATGTTAGCCAGGAAAAAAAAAATAAGAATGAAAAAATTTCTTCGCCTGCAAATTCGCGATTAAATAGATGAGAGAAGAAGCATTTGAGGGTCAGAGAATGACCGTGCATCATATACAAGAGTGGAAAAAAAAAATTCTCACCTAATCACAAGCAACCAGATGCATACTAATGAGTGCACACGCCTACGTATATCATATTCAACTCACTCGTCTGCCTGAGATCAATACTAAAAAGTAGTAGGGAAATGAACACACAGCTCGTTTATTTGAACTGAGGGGAACACATCTCTCGAATGGTGGCGATCGATGATGCAAAGCAAACTGCAAATTGCATATCACTAATTTTTTTTTCATTATTATTATTATTATAGTTATAAACAAAAAAAAATGTTATTTTCATTTATCTACCATCCACCGGGGATGCAAATTTATCGAAAAGCATAAAGTTTTTCGTGATGATCTAATTAAAAATGTAGCTGTTGGTTATTTCCTAGAATTGAGTATGTATCATAAGTATTTTTTTTTAAGATGATAAAATATAGCACGTGTTATTATTATTATTTTTTTTTGGTTGAAAATTCTGAATTGATGAATTCTGAGAATGGGTGTGTTAAATTTAATGATAGAAATAAAGTTCGTTGTTGTTTTTCATATTTCATATAAATATAGGAAAAATATAGCGAAGAAACCCAGCAATTGTAAGATTATAATCGATTTGAAGCATGTTTGTACATTATAATACGAGTGCTATCATTTAAGTGACAATTTTCTTACCTAATTCAATAAAACAATTTTTGGTATTACTTTAACATTATTAAAAATATTAAAAACATAACCTAATTCACTAAAATTTGTTATTATTATGTAACCCAATTGAAAAAAATAAGATCATTAACAAAATGATTACTGAAAATCCAAACAGTAGCGTGATTTTTTTGCCACCCTGTACAACTTTATCAAGCAACTATTTTCTAACCATATCAAAGCCTCATTTTATACATAGATTTTCTACACGTCAAACATCGTGTTGCTAATCTTTATAATGTAACGATAAAAAACAAAAATCACGCAAAATTCAGAAATGTCTAGAAAAATTCCTGTAGTGTGTATGACAAAACTTCAAAGTGTAAAGGGTGGGGGGGGGGAGAAGAGTTGTTGGGTAAATTGTTGTTGAACTGTGGCGCAAGGCCAAAACTGCGCATGCGCGACTCGCTTTATCTCGCTCGCCAATCGGTCTTTTGACGATCAATTTTAAATGCAAAACGCCAATTAGTGGGCCATTTGCATTTTAATTCAGTGCGTGCAGACTGTCGACAGGATTGTCAGCAGTTTGGGCCTCCCAACTCACTCCCGAGTGGTGATGGAGCCTAACAGGACAGACAGACTCACTGGCGAAAAATCATTAAGGCTTTTCACAAAATTTCACTCTCTAATTAATCAGAAAACGATATTATCGCTAGGGTAAAAAGCCAACATTTATGGAAAAGTTTCTCGACCAATTGCTTTAAACCAATAAGGAACATTCCCAACACTTAACTATTACCACTACCGTACTTAACACCGAAGCATCATGTCGATATTCTACGAAGTTTGGCAAGATAAAGTTCTGCTTTTCCTTAATTCAATCCTTTACAACAAAAAACCCAACTTTTTTGTAAGCTACTTTTTTTTGGGGGTACCATTCTTGTTGCAAGGTGAGAGAAAGTTCTAAGAACTGCAATGTGTTGGTATTTCGTCATTTTTTGGGGTTTTTTTGTACGTGTGAATATTTTTATTTTTGTTTTTGTTTTAAAGAGTGAGGTGTCGGTATAGTATTTTTTCTTCTTCAGTTTCTCACGCTTACATACCACCAATCACCTTATGCAAGGCTGTTGCCAGTTTTCTTTGCGAAAGAAAAGAAATGGCATCACGTCCTCAAGGGGACGAAATTGGGGAAACATTAAAAAGTATTTTTCTCCTTTGGTGCACACAAAACAAAAACTTTTTTCTCGCTCCCTATCCAAATGTTGGCACCAATTTTAGAAAGCGTTTTAAATGAAAAGCAAGGAATAAAAATTGCGAAAATGTGACAGAAGGGACATTGGGAAATGACAAAACAATGCTAGCTGTTGTTAGGGGGATATTTAAAGAAAAAGTGACAAATTACCCCCCACAGCATCAACGTATAAACAAGTACCATAAAAACGTCGTAGAGTAACAAGTGTAGAAAATATCGGCAAACAGCAAAATAAATTATCTATTACTTTAGTTAGTACAGTATAATCTAATTGCAATTCATCTCTGTAAAAAGGCAAAAAAAAATACTAGTATTAAACAGGGTGTCTCCCAAAGCTCTATGCTATTTTATAAACAAACTTTTCATACTCTACTTATAAAGCACATTTATAGTTTAGACTAAGTTTTTTAGTATTTTTTAAGTCACATTTTTTGGCCTTCTTGTTTTTGTATTTTGTGACAAACGTGTCGAACAAGAAAATAATAATACTAATAAAGTAATAATACATGGGGAAATATGAAACATTTTTTGAAAAATATATGTGAAAACAATATAAGGAGGTAAGCCGTATAGATGACAATGGTGGTTTCAAAAAAACTTCGTGAAAAATGTTAAAAGACTTTAAGTGGAACAAAATTATTCCTTCCCAACCAGAACCACCACGTGACCATGATATCCCATTTGACACGCTATTAAAAATACCACCAAAAACATTCGCCAACAATCTGTAAAACCTCAGCCTCGTTTCGAGGGTTGCATTTGACACATTCGCAATCATCCAAAATGGCCTTTCCTTTTTACCACTACTGGGACCATCTGCGACCCCTTTGAAACCCACAGATAGTAGTAGTACCATATGGCTAATGCAATAATTGTTTTGCCTCGTGGCCAGCTTGACGTAGTGATTATTGCACGCTTACTAAAAAATGTTGTCTTTGCTACTATTGTCATTATTGTTTGTCGCCAAGTCAGTCTGAATTTTTTTTTTGTGTGTGTGTATGTTTTACTCCGGGTTCTTTTCGAAGCCAACCAAAACTAATGTTGTAGCCTTTGAGCAAGAAAATCATCATCATCGTCGTCGTCGTCCTCATCCTAACTTCGTTTCCACCTCGTGTCAGGTCATCAGCAATTCAATTAACATCACTTGCCTCATAGTCGCTTAACTAGATTAAGTCGAACCTCTTCTCTCTCATTCATGTTTCTTCTTCCAACGTTTTCAACACCCAACGTTGCAAACGTGGCGATAACACGCAAGACAAACGCCACACAAATATACTCCAGTTCGTTAATTTTTATTTTTTAAAATTGTACTTGTTTTTGCTAAACCCTGATGAGAATTTTAACCTTTTTCTTTGTATTTATAAAACCTATGGTGATTATTAACCGGAAGTTATGAAAATTTAAAACTGCACAAAGGCACTATAATCACTCTGTGCAACGCTAAATTAGTAAGCTTGTGATACATATTTATATAACTAAAATTCTTGAGTGACGGATGTGGCATCAATATCGATGTTAAACTCGAATCAATCGAGTACTTTGGTCTTTGTTTCCCCTACATCTACATTGGTATGCATCCTAAATTTGACCATGAATGAAACTAGACTGTATCATTTCTGGGTTAACCGTCGCTTGCGAAGGGAATGGCACACTAGTAAATATGTAACTAATTCGAGTTTTTTTAGTTACAATTGATTGATATTAGAAACAAGAGAAATAAATACAACCTATCAAAATCTTGTAAAATGGATTCGATATACTGGCAAAAAAATGACATTTTGATAATGTACCTACTTTGCGTTCCAAAAAAAAAACGCGAAATAGAACACTAAAACAGCAGATAATATTTCAGTCTATGTTTTTATATAATTTTTGAATATCAACCAACATCGGTCAAAAATATCTTTTTATTTTATAGAAAAAAATTTTTTTTCTATATAACATCAACACGAATTTCATTTCGCATCAACATGGCACTCGCAATAACCAAACAACAGTGTTTTAACATACATACATATAAAATAAAATAAAAATATTAATTGAATCTATTATGCATAAACTCATTTTTCCCTCTACCATAAACTGTCAGGCCCATTTCCTTTTTATCTCTTAACCGATATTAGGAAATCCCACATACAAAAAAGAGAAAACATCAGGAGATGAAAAAGATGAGAGGGAAAGAAGAAGAATAAAAAATAATAAAATAGGGGGAGGTAGAGTGTATATAGATGGAGAAAAAAAAGAAAGACAACATTTGGGGGATGATATATCACCGTTTCAAATGAGGGGGTTGTGTGCTTTTTGAATAACACCAAAAAGCTTGAACGGTTGTATAAAACTGAGAGTAGAAGTAGTAGTAGTAGTAGTAGAAGAAGAAAAAGTCTAAGAAGATGAAGAAGAAGAAGACACAGTCCAGAACGCACTCAATGCAATTTATCAAGGAATATATTTTCTAACGCCTTAAATCTTCTCAAACTTCATTCATCATTAGTCATTTCAAGTGGAACAGGGAAAAATATTCCACTTCGAGGAAAAGATGTGAACATCATGAATAAATGATATATATACATAAATATATATAAATATACAAAAAACATAAAAAAAAAATTATAAATTGTACGTTGATCCCAAAAAAACTGCTGCTTAGTCTTGGGATAAAATTCCTTTATTTTTATTAAGGAAGTGAAATTTAAACGTGTTTACCTATGTATATTTATCTATGTATAAAAAAAGAGCTAAGTTTAAATCCCTGTCGTAAAGGTGTGTAACGTCTAGTGGATTTTCTTGTCATCACGTATGATTTATTAATATAAACGTAGCCTACATGTAAATCTACCTTATTTCCGTTCACAATTTTTTTTTTATAAATACTCTACATATTTTTTATATCATCGTTGTTATTGTTGATTTGCTAAATAAGACTCGAGAAAAAAATTTAATACCTCTTGCGGGGTTTTTTTTTTTTTGGTCCCTACTTTGTGTCAAACCTCATTTCCGTAGGTTTGAACCATTTTCCCCCATCCGATCTGTGACACTTCGATTAATGGAATATACAGTAACAAAAAAAAACTTCGATAATTTCTATGAAACACGTTAACATGTCGACTTTTTTAATACTTTGTTTAAACTTTTATCACGAAACTCTTGGAATCTATCTCGAAAAATTACAGCTTGAGTAAAGAGTTGTGTGTTTGTTCGTTTGTTCGCTATGAACTGCTACATTTTTAACTCGACTTACATAAAATTTGGTGTGCCGATACACCTGATTCCCAGTTAAGTTTAAAGCTATTGTCATTGTGAAAATGTTTATTAGAAAGACGATAAAGTCGTGCTTTGTGTCCTTCCTCTCAACTGTGAGAATTTTAGTTACGTTTGGATTAGCGGTGTTAGTAAGTGGGTTGTTATGAATATATCAAGGAGGAGATATAATGTTTACACTCGTTATATTATAGTTATGTATTTAAAGGCACTCTCATATTGATGCCAGCAAATTGTATAATATGCATAACCAATGTATTAAGTTACATTACGCACAAAGTAAACGTACTGAAGTCGAAACCATTCGCTCATTCGACAGGTTTACCATTTGGATGTCAAAAGGAATAGTTAAGTATAACTTTCAGTAGTAATGAATTTGTAATACATCAAAACTACGATGAGGCGAAACTGCTGTGTAATTCACTTGATTTTTAAAATTATTTCACCGTCAAGCATGCAACATATCATCCTCGGGGAATTGAAATTTTAATCACAGTGATAAGATTTCATGCATTACATATATTTATAGACATAATATCATTTATGATTATAATTATGCATTAGTTTTGCCGTTTCAAAGAAAAATATTTAAAACAAAAATTTTCAAGACAAGATTCCAGGAAAGTTTCACGTACAAGCCATAAAGCAAAATTACTGGTTGGTGCAATAAAACAAGTTCCACGTTAAAACTCGGACCAAAAGTACACCGCGAAAGACTATGTATTATAAATCAGGGGTTGATTATATTCAGCTTTCAAAATAATATAACGCACAAACGCAAACGCACCGTCCAGATGTTAATTAATTATCACAGTGCCTCAAGTCAAGTTGGAAAACTCTCTTTATTTATGAAGTGAAAAGGGGGTAGGGGGGGGGTCATGTTAAACAACACGATTAAACAAAAGTGGGGGTAGAAAGACCAAACTTTTCTGTGAAAGTCCAAACTTTGCATCATAAATTACATGAGTGTGTAGCACTTGTGAAAGAATATATATAAAAAGAACCCGAAACAAAGAAAATGTTTGTCGTCCTCAGTCGAAACATCTTACTATTGGAAACATACATAGTTACTACTACCCTCAGTGAGTACCGTATATATGTATATCTATATATATAAAAAAGAAGAAATAAAAAGGTATAGAAGAGGTCTAGGAAAAGTAAAGGGTGCTCGTCTCTGGCTTTGCATTAGCCTAAATGGAAAGTCCATTTGCCCCGAGGCTTATTCTCTTTAGATGCGAGGAATAAACAATGGGGAACATAAAAAAAGATAAAGTAAAAAAAAAAACACAAACAGAAACAACACATACGGCAACAACATACATTCCCGAACCAAGTTGGGTTGTAATATGTGATGTTTCTTCAAATGCACAGAAAGAAACAGAGTACAAAAAAATGGGGAGGTCGAGGTGCCACAACGGGGAAAAATTTATGCTCGAAGTTCTGGGCGTAGATGTCATCATTGGTCGAAAAAAAAAAGAAGTCAAAAAAATGGAAGAAAAAGAGGGGGGAATGCAATGTGTGTATATGTAAGAAAGGGGGAAAAGAGGGGACCAACAAGCTCCATCTAGGCTTTTACGTTTTCTACTCTATTGTTGATGGTCTAGGACAGAGGTTCATCATGACCAAGACAGACAGACATATGTATGATGTGCTATGTTGGTAGTTCAACCTTTTTTTTTATTCTCTTTTTTTTTTTGCTTTTCCCACAAAATTCAATGCAGAATGAGAAAAAAAAATGGAGTCAGCATTTCTTATGTAAGGACCAACATCGCTATTGTTTACTGGTATGCATAACGTTTCACACGCGACTTAGCATCAGCAAAACGAAATTGCTCGGCGTCGCAATGCAAACGTGTCACTAGCAAACAAAAGAGAAATGAACAAAAAAAAATGTAAAAATATATATATAAAAAAAAGGGTTGAATAGAAAATGGCGAAGAAAATAAGCACGCTGTAAATATCACCAAAGACCAAGTACAGGAAAAAAAGCTGCTGTTGTTGTTTTCGTCAGTCCTTCCCAAAGGTCAATGTGTAAATAACACACACACAGTCTTTTCCCCGATGCGCAGACGCAATATGTATATCTAGCATTTTGGGAGGAAAGTGGAGCAGAATGCGACGCCTCATAGATGTTAAACCCATTAAATGAAACAACTGTGCCTTGTATAAAACCCCCCGCTTTTCAACTTTCTTTCCCCTTCCTTCTGTCATGCATTGCACATCAATGCATTCCATTTAATCCATTTCATGCATATGGAAATGGGTGCTAAGGGACCAAGACCAATGCTCGGCTACATATGTTGTTGTTTTTTTTTTCTTCTACGAGCCATTATCTGCGAAGAAAGCATTCTGAGTTACAATGTCCAAAACATCAAACAACGCTGAAAAAACACCCCCCCCTTCTTTACATATTGCTATGCACTCTTAAACTTCACCAAGTCAACCTACATGTACGAGAAACAAATCTCGGTGCAAGTTCATAAATTTTCTAAAAATAAAGTAAACCAAAGTCCCCGAAGACATTGAGTTACAATGTCCAAAAGTTGAATTCGACTCCCCGTTTGTATATTACCATGCACTTCGTAAAACTCACAAGTGTACCTACGACATGTACGATAAACAAATCTTGGTGAAAGTTTATGAATTTTTAAATAAAAATGGACCAAAGTCCTCCATGCAAGTGTAAGAAAGGCTTATTGGAGTTTTCTTTTGGTGTTCTTGTGGTTCTTTCAGTTTTGGTATTTGGTTTGCCAAAAGCAACTTCAGGTGGAAAATCTCCAACATTTATTTTAGCACGCTCGCTTTCCTATCCATTTCGTGTTTCAAGTTTTGAATCTACAAAACTCCAATCAGCGCTTGCAACAACTTAAACAAGCCGCGCCGAATGAAAACAAACCCCTTGGAAGCGAGATGAGTACAATTTTAAAGGGAAACTTATTTTCCATTAACACCCCCACAGTCATTAACGCCGAACAATCTCACAGACCACCAACTCAACTATGTTTACATCAAAATAAAACTTCATTATCGGTGTGCGCTAAAATTACAAACGTAAAACAATATTAGGGACTTCGCTTGTAAAAGGAAAGCAAATCATTAAGCTCGTCTACACTCGAATGGAAATTATTACTAAACCAATAGAGTCAACGACATTTCCACGTCGATTTCAAACGTTATGGTTCGAACCAAATATAAAATTAAGAAAAGAATGAAGAGCCAATCATGACCATGTATTCGTATTCCTTTACTGTTTGAAGAAATATTAGCAAAAGCTGAATTTACCGTATGACAGACCTTTGGTTATGATGTGTTTCAGGTTTAAAAATTTTAAATTTAAATATCTTACAGGATGTCTCATGATACTTGATAAAAACAAAGATATACAGGGTGCACCATGTACTCCCAACATTTCCTGTTTAACTGAATGACAATGTTGGAGTTTCATGGTGGACACCCTGTATTTGTGAGAAAAAAAATTATAAGCATTAACATTTTTTTAACGCGAGTTTTGTTACATTGGACTATACAGTATATCCTCATTAACGCCTGTAGATAACAGTACAGTATACGTTCAATTACCAGCTAAATCAATTAATCACAAGCTCTCAAGTGAAACTAATATAAAACCTATAGAAAAGTATAATCTACTGTATTTCCTATATGGCCTACTCCTTAAGGACGTATATCAAATGTAAATACGTTGTACAACAGGCATATGTTAATATCAAGTTTTCGCGTTTGAACTATGATTTCGTTGAAAATGTGAAAATGTGTACAGGTTTGAGCAGCTAAGAGCATGAGTTCTCTTTAAGCATGCGCAGTAGATGTGTATAAAGGAAAAGCAGCCATAACTACTCACACCACGTCCAATGCTCACCTTAAAATAGCTACAACAGTAAAAAAGTGTTAAAGCTACACTTTTGTCACAAGGAAAGTTAAAGAGATATCATGTTAAAAATAACTCTCAGAAAAACGTGATGAGAATGCGTTACGAAAATATTAAGTTGGATGCAAACAGCCTCGAAACAGTAGAAAATTTCGCAGGCTGTGGTTTACAATAAAAGGGAAGAAGAATAAGAAGAAAAAAAATGTTATAACAGGGAAAGAGGGGGGTGTATGTTTCCAAACGCGATACCAATTAGGATGCAGGCAGGCGAATTACGCTTGTAGGCAATCTAATTACGAAGAGACCAACGAAAACAATAGCCTCTAATTACCGGTGCAATAATCGATAAAATTGAGTCAGTTTTTCGACTCCGATCTTACCAATTTGTAAATCTGAACTTTAAAAGTCTTCATTTAAGATGGCGTCACCTTGTTTTTGATAAACCGTAAAAATTAACGCGATACCTGGTTAATAATGCCGGTGAAAATTAATTATAATTTCCACAGTGAAATACAGAAGAAAAAAGCTGATCATAACTTCTTTTTAAGTGGGTTGCATTGTACATCTAATGTAATACTAAACGTAATCTAGAAAATTATTTATACAGTTATTATGATCACTTTGGGATTTGTGTGTTTTGATAACAATAATCGGCTGATAATATTAAACGATGGATGATATTAAACAGTGCTTTGAGATCGACTGTTTATACGATAACCGATTGATAACATTAACCGTGATTATAATTGGATATCACTGTAATACTTTGCTATATCTCATTAACGAACTAGTTATAACTCTTAAAATTTTACAAGAACGTTGTTCTTAAAATTTTACAAAAACAACTTATTTGAACGAGAACGCAAAAACATGTGTTTTTAAATATGTCTTCCTGTTTACATAATCACAAATCACACAAAAAAAATTTTCTGTCACTCTGTCTGTAACACAAGTTTTTGAAACAACGAATACTCTTTAAATGGCGATCGTTTAAACACGTGTCAATAGTAAATCTTGTTGAAAAAAGGAATGTTTAAAATTCCAAGAATTATTTTCGCTTTTTGATACTACAGTACAGTGGTATCCGGTTATTGATTATGATAACAATAGCCATTTGCTGACATTATCAGTCGGTCCCAAAACACTGTTATCAGTGTTTATCCATCGTTTAATGTTATCAGCCGGTCATTGTTATGAAAAAACACAAGTCCCAAAATGATCATTACAACCAAATTCAACTGTAATACAACAACAACAAAAAAACCGATGGTAATTTACAGTCTTAACTTCTAATAACGTTACAACATTCTATATACTGAGTCAATATTCTCAATTCCAACCAACTAAGGGAAAAAAAAACTTGCACCAACGTTGTTCGAAAAAAAAAATTGAGGTGAAAAAAACAATACTAAAGAACCTTTGGAATTTTCTTGATGAAAAACCTAGGCTTACGAGACTGACAAAAAAGGGCTCAGAGAGAAGAAAAAAAATAATCGGATAACCATTTACAACCTTAACCTTTCGAAGGGGAAAATTACTAAGGAGGAAACTCTGACACCTTAGTGCAATACCTGTCGCAATGGAATGAGAGTTATCGTGTCTAAAAGTAGCGAAAAGAGAGCCACCATCTTGAACGTTCTGTAGCATAAGCAATACCCGAACATCACATTCTTCTTTATTTTTTGTTCCCCATCGTCTTCAAAAAAATTTTTTTTTCAAAATTTTTTAATAGGTTCGACTCTCTAGTGCACTTTTCAAAAAGTGTAAAACAAAGTGGGTCAGAGAAACTTATTGAAATACAAGTTGTAGTATCAAACTTGCACACAGTTGAACAAACACCACAGACCATTGAAAGTGGATGGTGGACAAAGTACTGAGAAAAAAAAAGGGAACAACGAAAAGGGAAGGGAGGAAAATGGGCAAACGCAGTGGAAAATGGAAAACTGGAAGAGAATGGGCAAAAGGGAAGATTGAGAAGTAATGTAGTCGACACAGTTCGCATCGAGTGTGAAAAGGGCGAAAACGAAGGTTAATGCAATTCGACTGATGCACACATTGGGTTTTGTCTTGCTTCGGCCTTTCGAGGTTGCCCAGGCCAAAAGAGGGAAAGGGGGGAAAGGAAACATCTATACGGTGGAAGGTCAGAATGGTTTGTCAATTGAACTTGGGATGAATGAGGAAACCAAGCGAAATCGATGAAGTTCAAACCCCCGAAAGTGGTGTCCAACTTGGTAAAAATTCCGGATTTTCTATAAAATGTGGTTATGAGTTGTCAAGATCATAGAGATTTAAGAGTTCACTTCGCGTATGGTATATTCTTCAAACGATGTCCCTTGCAAGTTACAAACTTACGTGAAAGTCAGTTATGTACTTTCGAAATATCATTTCTATATCTCTACATCTATGAAGAATGGTTGTTTGTTTGTTCACAATGAACTCGTATAACTTTTATCCAATCGATTATAAATTTGGTATGCCGACACATCTTATACCCAGTTTCGTTGTATATTATTGTAATTGTTAGAATTTCCATTATGAAACAGACAAATCTGACCTTTGTGACCCCCCTCACAAATTCGAGACTTTCAGTTTGTTGTTTTAGTCAGAAAGGGGGTTGTTAAAAATAAATTTAAAAAAAAGATAATTTTACTATAAATAAATAGTGAACCAGTTTGCACTAACTGCTTATCGCAAATGAAAAACACTAAAATAAAATTACAAATGTCGAGAGTTCGTAGGGTTTTTCGGTTAAATATCACAATAAATTACAACTTTGAACGCGGTTTTCTGAATTACGTAGCGTTATAGCTACAACTTGTTTCAGGCTTCCCAGCATAACTCAGCGCATTGCCACAGTTTGTTTTGCTTCCCAGCATAACAAAACGCAACGCTAGCTACAGCTTTTTATAGCTTCACAGCATGACAAGAGTGCTATAACCATAGACCTAGGACCATAATCATAGACATAAACTCTTTAGTCTATGTTATAACTACAACTTATTCAAGCATTCCAACGTAACAGAGCACATAGCTAACTTGCAAAAGTAATATTACGAATGTCAAGTTGATATTCATTCAATGGTAACAATATCAATCCGATGTTAATATCCTCAACATTAAATTGATGAACATATCATTACATTAATATTAAGTATTTTTCATTAAATGATGAAATAGTTTGTGTCCATCCACGTTTC
The DNA here is from genome assembly GCA_034695005.1 of Cryptops parisi. Taxonomy (NCBI): domain Eukaryota; kingdom Metazoa; phylum Arthropoda; class Chilopoda; order Scolopendromorpha; family Cryptopidae; genus Cryptops; species Cryptops parisi. The sequence goes on from JAQIWH010001736.1 coordinate 12,670, forward strand.
AGCGTAACCCATTGCAGCATTCTTAAAAATCATGTTAAAATAACGGTTGTTGAATTCAAGCATATTCCTTGAAATATGTCATAGTCTTAAAGAATCACAAAATTGTATACAATTATATTGCAATTGATAGAACTCTACACTCCAATACCTATAGTGTTTTTAATTGTAATATTAAGTGTTTTTTAATTTTTTTGTTCCACTAAAGGAAATCGAACAGGATTTTCGAACACAAAACACAGCCACGACCATAACGACATCTCCGACACGCCTGTCTTGCCAAAACAACCTAATCAACAACCACGACAACGACGACGACAACAACAACAACTACTAAAGGCAAAAGAGATCATGCCCCATACACAAACATTAAATGCGACGAGTTTACATTGCGTTGATAAATACAAAAGCAACGTGTATATTGAATTTTTCACTCCGATCAGCAGCAATTATTTTCTTACCCCCCTTATTGCTGACGAATGATTACCCCTCTGGTAGAGAAAGACTATCTTCTTTTTCATCCCCCTCTACTTCTAGCCTCGTTCAACCCCACCGACTACAAAATAATCCAGCGGCTTTGTTGTGCCAATAGTGCAGCTAATTCTTGCATTGATCCTTGTTTGGAAGCTTCATTCGCCACACTAATGCCATTAATTTGTCGACGACTAACTTTGCCTTCGTTTGCCTCCTCCTCCTCCTCTTCCACGTCGTCGTCGTCCTGCCATGTACATTCTATGGTGCCATGTTGGAGTGCATGTTCACGCCCTTCGCTGAACAGCTTTTCAAAAGTGGGCAATTGCTGCGAAGCAACGATGATTTGCTCCCGACATCATGTTGGTAAGCTAATAAATGATGGTGGTAGGGATCAACCTCCTTTTCACCTAATGCATTCCCATTACAAATTTTTCGAAACCAATTCATTCCGTAATTGGCACGTCCATCTAAAGATGCGAAATGTGGCGGGGAGGGGAAAAATGTTACCTATCGGTCAAACATGCTACATGTTGGAGTGAGTACCCTTTAAAGGGGCAATACACAAATAGAATGACCTTACAGTAAATTACTAAACGGTTAAACCCATATAATTACATTTTTAGTTTATGCATTTTTTCATAGAAAATAAACCGTCCACAATTGTATATAATTATAAAAATAATGATTTGTTATCAACGTTTAACTTCTGCTGCTTGATGACAGATATTAGCCCACCACCATTTTTGCAATAAACTTATTGTCAAAGACGAACACTTTAGGCGAATGTAGAAACGTGTCACGATATGTTACAGAATCGAAGTTTTGAAAAACTTCGAAACAACATACAATGCTTTCAAAACATATATTGAAAGCAACACGTTTCGAAGTTTCTCAGAATTTCATCTTACATTTAACCTTTTCCTACTGTCAACTGAACTATTCAATTTCGACAATGAGTTTATTCCAAAACGTTCGTGACCTGAACACTAGACGAATAAAAAACTAATAAATTCGTTACTAAACAACTGGATTCCACTGTACTTATTTATTCCTCATTTATTTTGAAAACATCAACAATCACAGTGTATTCCTACAAATACAAGTACCAAACCATCAAATACCCACAACGTTAACATACAATAATTTCCCAAACCATTTTTCTACTCAACCCACCAAAGTAAATAAGTAACTATATTCTAGAGTATAAGTAGCTATAAACTGAGTACTGGTACCATTTTTCTTTTACCCCCAATCCCTTCCGACGGTCCATTTTTTTCGAGCCTATCGCCAAACAACCATTGAATTCCATGACACCTAGCCAAATAAATTCGGACTTCCCACCGGTATCTCTAACACCTCGCCAAACACCCTCCATTGAACGTGTCAAAATCACTGACCATCATCATGCAGAGGTTTGCAACCAAGGAATCGGCATCCTTAATTATTGGCAACGTTAACACTGATGGGTAGAGACACTTTTGCAAGCTTAACCGAGTGCTTGTGGAAACAGCCTCTTGTATCATGCCAAGCGTAAGGGAATGGGATGTCATTGGATCCACCCACGCAGCTCCAACCAAACGAAAACAATCCCTTCTTCTCTCCCCTATCAACCCCCACTATCACATTTTCTCTTATACACAACCCCTTCTTTTTTTCTAGCTTTTTCTCTCTCTCTCTCTCTCCTCAATTTTTACCCTACAGGGGTAAATTTTTCCTTTTTTTTTACTTCAAAAAGGAAAACTTTTTTAATACCACACACACACACACACATACTCTTGTCTGTGTTGGATTTTTCTTAAAAAACCTTCTAGGGTTCACAGGGCTCTTTTTGCCTTCAAAAGAAGGAAAAGATTGAAACTTTGTCGAAGAAAAAAAAAGGAGGGGGGTTGGATTTGTTTCATGCAAATGCATGGCAGTCGGTGCCGCAGGGAGAGAAGTTGGGAAGGCAAGGAAAAGAAGAAAAAAAAAGGAAGAATGAAAGGGGAAAATGGAGTTGATAGAAAAAAAACAGAGAAAAGATAGTGGAAACAGATCGGTGACAAAAGTCAGAATATTTTAAGGATACAGTATATACTAGTAAAAAACATCCTTGTTTTTATATGATTGGTATACTAATGACTTATTTTTTTTTTGGTCTACTATAAATTTTGATTAAGTGAAAACCTATGCAATAAAAAAATAAATTGAGGAGTTGGGTGGAATAACAGCGTAACTTGAAAAACAAAAGTTGAGAAAAATAGCAAAAAACTTCTGGCACCTTAAAATGTAAGATTAAAAATCCTGTCAACTGTAGATTTATAGTACAAGGAAAATGAACAGGTTTTGCAAAAACTCTGTTAATTTTAGTTGACAGGTCTCAAGTTACAGGCAAATTTAAAAATGCAATTACGCCGTTATTCCAAATATCGTGCTATAATTTATACGTAGTTTTCCAATGATCAGTATCTTTTCCATTGTTTATTGTCTATATTGTCTAAAAAAAAAAGCAAAACATAAAATAATAAGTGGAGTTCATTGCCTAAGAATTGTAATATACAATATTCGACGATTGTAAATTTCTCTCCATTCTAACTTAAACAACTTTGGGTAAGAAAAAAGTAGCAAAAAAAATGTATACACATAAAACTCGTGCCCTGTAACCCAGTTATACCAGAGAGCGATGGAAATGGAAATGACAAAAAAAAAAACTTTAAGAGGTTGCGGGGAAGGTTAAGGAAAGGGAGAATAAAGAAAGACGAAAAAAAAATATTTAAGGGAGTTGCAAGGTTGGCTTGAAGAAGAGGAAATATTCCAACCGTCTCTTAGTAATTGCAGCTTAACACCCAAACTTCTGGCACAGTGCTTTCTTGCGCCAAGCCATAAAATCAGCGGGGGCGAAATGATAATTTTTATTTGCCCAAAACCACACTTTGGTACACGCTTGGCTTCGAGACAAAGTACACTACCTCACTTAATGCAAATGAGGAGCACAAGTAACGGCTCTTAGCGAATAAAACACACACATACAAAGAAAAAAGAAGCAAAAAACTTGAGGGGGTACAGAAAACGGTAATAAGAGGTCCTAACGATATTTTTCTTAGTCAAACTTAACCCTTTCTTCATTTCGACCCTACACAAAACTCTATCATCCCACCCCTTATGTTTCAGCAAAAAAAGAAAAGTTGTACGAGGTCCAAAAGATAAAAAAAAAATAATAATCGAGGATGTTTACAAGTGACTTGCCACTCGAAACTTGTAGAAGCACTTGTCGTGTTAAGTACAGACGTGACAGAAGAGGGAATTATAGGGAGGAAAAAATATAACGGAAGTGACTTTTTTGTGTGGGTGGTGGGGGGAGCTATTTCTTTGCTAAACAACAACAAAACAACAACAACAACGTCAGGGAACATCATCAAGAAGCTTACTTCCTTCCAAACCACTACGACCTTGCTTGAAGCAAAAATTAATTACCCAACAACAGCAACATTGTGGCATTTTTGCAACACTTCCTGTGACAAACTTCCCGATAAGAAGCAATGAAAAAAAATTATTAATAACGTACCCACTTAAGAAGAAACGCTAGCGAAAAGTTATTACTAATTTATTCGTTACATGAAACTTAAAAGTCAAACACCCCCCATCCGTAGGATAATGTTTTTTTTTTTAATCCCAACAAAAATTAATCACGTATTAATCAATTTTTCATTCTCATTAAGAATATACGTAGAGATTCCTTACTCATTCCCAAATAAAAAATCGTTTAATTAACATAATATTTTATTTGAAACGAATTATTCTATGTAGCGTGTTCAATTTTCTGCCAAGAATAATGGGGGTGAAAAAAATAAGGACTAAACAAAAAAGTTTGAAACATCGATTTTAGTCCCACAAACACACCAAAATAAATATTTCATTTGGAAACAATAGCATTGGGGAAATGGAATTTTTAAATAAAAAGAAGAAGAAGAAAACCCAAATGTCTTGGTTTTGCCAGGCCCCCTTTTCTGCCTCTTGTAAGAGGTCATCCATTTTCCTTGTCAGAATATTAAGAGCTCAGATTGCCGTCTACTTTTAATCCTTGGCATTGATTTAGTGGTGCAATGAACAGCAATTAACTCCCACGAGAGCCAAGTTAAAATTATTACATGAAAACCCATTACGTGGCTGAAAAGAGTTATTAGCAAGTTTGGTTCACTTTTCTATTAATTGTTTCCAAAATGAACCAAAAAAAAAATTTTTTTTATAATATGAAATTTACAAAGCAATCTCCCAGAGAAAACACTTTTTATAACGATAGATTTTTACCGAATAAGATAGGCGTAGTGTAAGGTAATTGGTAAAGAGATTCGATGGCCTTATCGATGTAGAAGGTACGTGATTGGTGTACAGAAAGTAGTCGACTACGCAGCAATCGATAGCAAAGTGAACGTTCCTGGTATGATTAAAAGCTCTACTGGAATAATACATTGTGACATTGGAAAGGTCCCTGAAAAAACCTTGATGACAATGTTCTAGCTGCGCGAAGAGATCATTTAACTTCGCTTCACTCATCCATTTCCATCTTTCCCTTTTGCCCATTTCATTCTCTCTTAACATTTCAAAAAAAATGTACCAAAAGAAGATGAAGAAAAGGAAAAAAAAGAGAAAGATTTGCAATGAAGAAGCAGCAACATCAAAAATGTGCAGTAACTTCCAACACGACCATTCGCCAATTTCTTTTTGGCCAAAAACGATCGACATTGAAGATAACAAAAAAAAAGAAAGAAGAGTAAAGGGTAGAGAAAGAGAAAGAGGGGGGTGGGTGTGTAAAGAAGATGTCTTTTCTGGAACGTGCATTTGGTTCTCCCAAGTGGTCTTACCCCCCGGGGAAAGCCCAACAGTAGTAGGTTCTCTGGAGCATATTGCTTGAGCGATAAACATAGGCAGCGTTGGCTCTTGCACATTAGCATACGTGGTTGAGGGAGGGAGATACAAATGGAACGATGAAAGTACTAGTGAATGAAGGTTTGGAGAGAAAGTGAAACGGCAATGAGACCATGTCCAGAAGATGAGTCAGTCGATGAGAAAGAAACAAGAAACAACCCGAGGGCAAAACACAAGTACAATACTTTCGAGGGACGTAAAGAAAGTATGACAATAAGAAAGGTAAATTTAAAGAAAAGTGGTGATTGAAATATCGACCTACTTAAAAAAAAGCTGTCTTGAAAATATATTCGGTTTAACCTTAATTTCATTATGAATATCTACAATTGGATTGTCTTAAACCATACCGAACTGAGTCAAAAAATTCCAATTTCAGGAAACGATGATTTTACGTATGGTTTGTTTATAGGGTTGCATCTGCACGCTATTCCGATTGATTCATAGTGCCGTGGAACTTTCCCTAATTGGTTCAGCGATATAATTCGTAGTTTATGTTTAGATCACGACTTAGTGGCCTAATTTCATGCATTCACTGAGAAGCTGTAAAAAGTGAGTTAGTTCACTGTGGTTTAGCACAATGCGATTGATGTGTTCATCACTCAGATTCCGAAGCAGTGGATACCATATAACATGACTTCAATACTAGTGTATCAATCCTATTATACTATGAATTAGTATGATGACACGATTAGTATGATGACACGTTCTGTTAAATCACGTAGCAAAGTAACTTTTAATATGCAACTGTTTGAAAGTTCGACCATTGAATTTTTTTCTACATTTAATTTTTGCTTTATCATGTTTTGCCAAGGAAAACATAGAGGTTATTCCGATACATCCTGTTATGAAAAGTCGTCGTAGCTTTTGTACATATCAATTTTGGTTAAGGTTCAAATTCACGCGACAAGCGGATCAACGGGGAGAAAAAAAAAGCTGAATCCAGTGGCTCATGACCAAAAAGAGAGGAACAACTTTTAGTAACTGAGAAGTGTTTGAAAGGTCCCTGGAGAAGGCTTTTGGGGGCTGGGGAACGATTTCACGCTTTTCCGGAAGGCAGAGAGGGGAACAGGATGACCACATCCGGTCGTCGCTGGACACACAACAGTCAGGAAAAGCAGACCGGTCAAGGCTGGTGCAACCAACGACATCCGGAAGACCAAAAGACTGACAGCAAGCAAAGTGCTTGTGTGTGTAGTAGTGGTATAGATACACGGAGTGGACACACAAGAGAGGGAAGAACAAGGAAATGAGACGTAGCAAAACGAGCTCAGAAGAATGGCAGGGAGACTTTTGTTCCAAGAGTTGACACTTGGCAGAAGCCGAGAAATATCTAAAAGAGCTGCCAACAATGTTTTGGAGATTGCGAAAGAACTAAGTGATAGGGTTTGATGACATGAAATTACAACAGCGAAGTTTGATACAAACCATGTGTCTGAAACTATCTAACTCGTCGTAGAAAACAATGACATAAGCTATGTCTACCTTACTCTTAATGACACTACAATAAAAGGAATTACCGTTGTTTTTTTTTTCGACATAAGACAAATTTTCGGACCATTAACACGACGTCATAAATCAGTGGAAAATGAAAAACAAAATAAATCAACACCAAAATATACATTCAACGCGCGTTGTCCAATGAAAGCAAGTGTAATAAATCATTACCAGCAGTGCATTCGAAGCTGCTTCTTGGCCAGCAAATCAGGGCCACGAGTGGCAAATTGGAACCATTAAGTGCCATTGAGTTGAAGTGCCTCACAACCCCTCATCGACAAAGTAATGTCAAACAATAGCGATAATTTTTCGCAAATAACACCAAGAGGTGAGTGTTGATAGCTGAAACTTAATTATCACCGACGTGTTAATTCCCTCTTCTTCAACTACTGGATGTGTGGAATTACGACTGTTTCCTCTGATCTAACAATATCTCTTATATCCAACTGCGACGATTAAAGCCATTATTTTCGGATGATTGGTGGTACTGTCAAGGATAAGATTAAGAAAATGTCTTTATATTGCAACAAACACGAAGGAATCTTACAAGAAAAGAAAAAAGTTCAAAAACTCGTTTGTTGCTGACAAGTTTCTGAAAAGTCTTTAGTCTTGACATTGTTCATATAGCACTTGCCAAACTGAAAAAAAAACAACTTAGGAATTTATTAACTGTATAACCTAGAAACCAGCATGAAATAAACCCAGTGTTGCTTTGTTTATGAGTGGCATTCGTGTCCTGCAGCCATTAAGTTCCATACACGTTTCGACAGTAGTAAAAGAAAATGACGAATAGCACAAAGGTAAAGAAATTGGCAAGCTGCACCATATTTATGCCAGCACATCCACACACACATACATAGCGTCCACACGTAAAGGGCCCGAGGAATAAAGAGGCAAACGGTTGGCTAAAACAAACACTCGACAGCGCACACTGTTTGCTGTGAATGATGGTGGCACGTGCAGCAGACGTGCTTCGTCGTTGCTCCCTGCAGATGTTTGTTTTCTCAGAACAGATTGTCGTTGTCGTCTGGGTCACTGAAACTCTGTTTACTTTGGGTTTGGAGCCCACGGGAGATAGATGGCTAACTGCTTTATTTGGTCATCAACGCCCCACAAACCCAGGGTCCCAAGATCGGGGACCCCACAAAAAAGTATCTGCACGTATTTCGAGACAGATTTCACCCCCCAAAGACCATCCATTGAAACAATCTTAAGATTATTTAGAAAGTAGGTGTACAACCGTCGAGACAACTTTTTCGAGAAAACAAAAGAGAGAAAAAAGTTTTGAGCACAGACGGGGGAGGGGGGCATAAGAAAAAACGGATATCATGACACTTAATGTCCTGAATGTTGGGTATTAGATATTTCATAAAAAATGATATTCAGTACTTGTAAAAAAAAAGTTTATAAAATTTGGAAGATTCCAAAAGTTATTTTGATTTTTTCTTTCGTAACAAAATAACAAAATCTTGTCACTAATGGAACGTTTGTTTCGCTAAGTTAAAATCAAATATGTAACATTTGTATAAAATATAGATAAACCTAATTAAGAAATTTTTTGAACCTATCTGAAACTTCATATTCTACGCACAATGAATTCAATCATTTGTTCGATCAACGGGTATCAATCTTTGAAAGTTACCAAACAAATATTGCGACTCTTTCTACGTGGAAAATTCAATTTTCCACCACACTGAAGTTGCTAAGAAAAACCCACATGTACAATCTTTGGAAAATTGATCATCGCTCGAGTCGAGCTTGTCTTCCGAATCTGATGACTGACCTCAGTGGAAGTGGCAAAACGAACGAGGATTCTACAACATGCACACGCATCTTGTGGACATCAAAGAGTTGTACAAGCAAGTGGAGAAAAAAACACATATAGAACCAGCCAATAGTGAGAGAAAAACTACAGGGGGAACCACACGGGAATTGGTGGTAGCGTAGCAATCGGGTTACTAGAGGGCCTACGCTCATTACATATTGATCAAACGACCTCCTCCAGTACTGGCGGACAGATCGTAAATTCGCACGGTAGAAAACGATGAAAAAAAAACCCAATCCAGAGAGATTCCAATAAGATCAGTACGAGCGCACCACCAATATGAAACAGTGTCCTGAATTCTATGGAGGGTTAGCAACGAGTTTTCTACTCGTGTTTTTTTGTGTGTCGAAATTCTCCCCAACCTATCCCTACTATTCCTTCAATTCGGTGCTGTGTGTGTGTTTTTTTTCACTTCGATCCCTGTGAAATATAAATCTGATCTTCAAAGTCAAATAAAGCCCTAAACCAGCACACTGCGGAGTTGAAACTTATGGCCCAACCATCCCAACAGACCACACACGCTGAAGGCTATTCGAAAAATAAATATGACTTGGATAGAGTTGATATGGCTACTTCCAGAATAATGAAAAAAAAAAGGGAACAAATGTAGCATCACTTGAAAACTCGTGGTGCACGGTTCTATAAATACATTAATGTTTTATATTGTTAAAATAAAATTTATTCATGCGTGGGTAGAAAACCTGCAAACTGAAACCCATAGCTTGTTCATATTTCAGTGAACCCACAAGCGCTTAGAGCGTGATACATTGACTACATATATTCATACAATTATTTTAAGATAAATAGTAAAATTACTCCACCAGCTGAATCAGAGTCGACGTCTAGAATTAAAAAATTGAATACTGTAAAATTGAAATAACAAAAACCAATTCCATCTTAATTCAAAACTGAAGTTAACAAATGATCGATGCAGAGTATTTTTTTTTTCAGAAGGTCATTCGAGCTCTCAAATTTATCAATATAATGAATGGTGGATACGCGATGTCTTACGCCAAACAAATATACAGCTCATATTATTTTTCAACGAAACGAAAAATTTCGTTATTGATCACCGTAATAAACATGTGCGTAATGAAAAATGAATGGATTTGTTGTTTGAGGTTTTTCTGAAAGAAAAAACAGATGGTCGTGGGTACAACCAACCCATCAGGAGCGTGCACAAAGTCTGGTCTTAGGTGGTTTTCTCTGCGCTACAAAACACATTCATTATTCCAGTGGATGGGGGTAATAAACAGGCATGCTGTTGCTGCAGGTCTTTGGGAAGGGTTTAAACGTGAGCATGGTGGGGAAAGTGTATAAGGAGAATAGCTGGGCTTTATCTTCCCACGCCCTTCCATGAAGAGTTTGCCAACAGTCCTCAACAACTTTTAATCCCCTTTAACGCCACCCAAAGGAGTCCTCCACTTGAAGATGGTGCAGTCTTTTGTACACAAAACTGCAACAACACACGGTGCCTTGCTATTGATTCTCGCACGGGCCAACCCGACCGATAGGCTATTAGAAGCTAGACCCATACAGTATAAACAATGCAAAGTCAAGACTGGATAAACACTAACTAGTGGAAATGCCTTCGGTGCTACAACGCAACCCTTGTAAAAAAATAAGTTCTAGGCAGTATAAACTCAGCGTTACGCAGTACCGAAACATTAATTGTTGTTATTAGCAAAAAAACAATTGCTACATAAAAAATGATACCGAAGCTATATAACTACGTAGATGGGAAATGAAGCTACGATAATCTCAAAAAGCGGTGTAAGCAGGCTTGTTAGTTTTAAAGGTTGGAAATACCATTAAGTAGAAACATCCAAATTTCGAGATAACATGTTTAAGTGAGATTTTGACTAAAGTAATACAGTGGAATCCGGTTATTATCATCACGGATAATGTTAGCAATTGGCTCAGTCGGTCCTAAGATACTGTTTAATGTTTTATAACCATCGTTTAATATTATCAGCCGACTATTGTTATCAAAAAGTACTTGTCCCAAAGTGATCTCAATAACCGAATTCCACTGTATTCGAAAAAATCAAAGCCAAATCTGTTATTGAAATAGGAGTGCAAATATCTACAAAGTCTCTTACACAAAATGCAACTAGTAGTATGCTTCACATATTCTATCGTGGAATGCATAAGAGGTACATTGAAAACTGTATTTAAACAATGGCTACCCAAGTATTACTACCTTTGAACTGGAAAAAATATTGCAGCCAGTAACTCACGTGCATTACAAAGCTACTAGGGGTTTGTGTTAATGTTTAGTTTTCATCTGATTTCGAGTTTAACTCGGGAGTTTTTTAGCGACCTTTGAGCCAAGAAGTAAACCGGCCACCATCTTTAAGAAGTAACAGAGAGGTCAGACAAAGGAAAGGCAAAAAGGAAGAAAGGGGGAAGAATCTATCCAGAAAAGGACATAGACCTTTCGACAGAGATTGTAGGTTCAAAGAAGGCGACGACCAAGTGGAAAAGAAGATGAGCATGTCTGTGTGTGAGTGTGTGGATGGGAAGAAAGCGAGAGAGAAAGAGAGAGAGAGAGAAAGAGAAAAGGAAAGAGATTGAAAAAAAATCTCCCAGAAGATAGGCAAAAGAGAAAAGTACAGAAGATGGGAGTAGAAAGAGAAGGAATAGAAAACGAGTAAAAGAAATGAGAAAACGTGAATATTTCACGAAGAGTGAGGCTGGCATGTGCAAGAACGAGATTGGATGCTGGCCTGCCATTGGTGGCTCGATGCCCGTCTAACTCGTGCAAAACTCGTCTGCTTAACATAATAAAAGCGTGTTTTCGGATCTCACCCCCTCCCTTTCCTTTGCGCATTCGACCACCGCAGCAATGGCAGACCCCTAAAGAACACGGCAAACCGACTTCTTCAGAACATTTTCATTGACTTTTCTTTTGTCCAAAAAATTTCGACCAACAACCAGAAGCGAACACTGCAACAAAACTCACTTCGAAGCAACTAACCGCACAGACGAGAAAAACCAATAACGCAAAAAAACAAAAAAACAAAATCTACGACATTATCTTCCCCCCTTAAGCACTACAACACTTAAGCAAAATCTGATTTTCGAAAATGGTGGGAAAAAAAACGTGTTTTCAATAATGGAAGCAAAGCAGCCTAACCGAATGAGCATGCCCTAGTAGTTTAACTCGATGTTCTTGTCATGTCAGTCCACACACTAGGTGCCATTTATTCACCGTATAAATCATTTCTCATCACTCAACGAGTCATGTCATACCCTCGGAGAAACGCGATCTTTCTTAATCCAATTCTTGATGAGACATGTACATATGAGGGGTGACAAATATCGATTCATCTTTTGCTACGTATACCATTGGGTAGGATTCATCTTTTCCCCTCTCCCCCCATACACTGTCGATATGACACGTTTCGGAAAGTATGAAGAGGTTGTTGCGTGAGAGTGTGGAGCCCAGGCCATTCAATCAGAATCCGAAGTTCTTGTCGCTGGTCATCGGTTATTCCATTAAGGAGGAAAAAGCGAAGCACCATCGACGCCAAAGAAACTGCTCTCATCTCTTGCTCCAGCTTTTGCCCTTCGACTAGGCCAAATCACTTACAGCGTTTCTCTTTTTTCCCCTCTTACTTTCCAACCACCCCGATTCTTCACCCAATATACTGTATAAGACACCCCTTCTGAACCCAACCATTTTTTTTCTGATCTGAAACAATATCAAGTCTACTGCAGTTTCTTTGGCTATTGAAAGAGCCATGTGCAATGATTATGAACATTTTGATTTTTTAACCTCTTTCATTTAACCTACTCTGAAGTGAAAGTGGCTCAGCATCTTTGACCTTTTTTTTTGTTAGGTTCCCGACGACCTACAGAGCTGAAAGTTTGAACATAGGCTGGGGTAGTAAAATATTTTGTTGCATCAAATTTAGACGGATCGATATTTATTTATTTATTTATTTATTTATATCCAGTCAATTCTGAGATTTTATCACACAAAAGATACGTTTTTACTCGAAAAGTGTTTGCTGACGATATATCTACATTTTAAGTCATTTCAAGCCACCACACACTATTGTACATGATAAAAAATATTTTTTTTCGATATATAGTTTACGACCTACTTATAGTATACTACTACCTCGTTACGTGAGCAACCATTGATTGTTGAGAGTATAAAACCTATCCATACAAATAAACACTAACTGTATTTCAACCAAAAATATATTTCCACGTGTTTGTTTCAGTAATTACGAAGTTGTAAAGGAGGTTATCAAAAACGCAGTTATTTTTAATTATTCGTTTTACTGTAATACAAATTGAAAACCTCAAGCAAGCTATTTATGCCTTCAAACAACGTCGAATTTGTATAAAACTAAACTTTTAATAGAAATCAGCATTTTTGTTTCTTTTTTCATCATATCATGTAGAGTGAAACCGAACCCAAAATTAAATTGTCAAAGTCCACGTTAGTGAATTTCTAAACGTTTGTGATGCGAGCCCAATTTATCTGCGATGATCATCTATCACTTTGTTTCGCAGCGAAATTAGATGCAAAACTGAAACGTGGCAACATAAATGCAACGAACCTTTTAACTACAGCTGCCATTAAAGGCGCAGTAATGGTCACGAAAACTTTAAATAATGCACACACAAAAAAAAACTAAACTAAAATAATAATTTTATTTCAACCCTTCCTGCCAGACTAAGTCTCGAGTTCTCTTTCAACTGTGCGTGGCAAAGAGAATAAGCAGCAGAAATGGAGGGGTATTAAGAGAAAGAGGAAAAAAAATACTGCACTTGGATTATTCAAGCACGTGGATCCAAGAGTGAGATTAGGGTAATTTTTAATGGATTTTCTAGGCAAGTTGTATGTACTGGGCATAGAGTTCATTCCCCCGCTCGCGTGCGACTGACAAAGTAAGGCAATCGACCGTCGGCGGTGTCGACAGTCACAACATATACAAAAATCAAGACAGCTTTCACAGCAAGAGTTTTGATACACTCGGAATACAAATTTTGCACGTTAACCGTAATTTCTAGTTACTCTTAATGTAACTTACCAAAAAAAAATCCCATAACACTAATGTACATTTTCAACAACCCAAAAGTCAACTTAGATGCATTTGATCTCAAGAGTAAGATTAACAAACACATGAAATAACACATTAATATGCTAATACTTCAAACATCAGATCAGTTACACAGCGTAACATAATAACATTGCGTGTAACAGAGTAATAATACTTTCCAGAAATTATGAAACTTTTATCGTCAAATATGCATGTTTTTAGATGTTAAATGTTCATCGATTCGAAGGTCCAATTTACAATAGTTGTCACCCCGAATGAAATAGACTTCCAATACTTCTCAAGATAAAATCTTCATGAATATAAAATTATATCTACTTGAATAATAAATTTATATCTATGCGCGATTTAATATTTCTTTTTCTAAATTACACACCCACGTATTTTGGTATTAAACGTATAACCTACATAACGCCCTAATCAATCGATGTTTGATATTTTCTATATACATGTTAAGATGAATTTTTTAACACGTGAAAGATGAATAATATTTTTTGAAAAAATGGAAACACCAACTTTACAAACTCACGCCATTAATAAAAATTCAATACCCATAGAAGCAAAAAATAATAAAAAGGTTTGTAACCGCAGATTGAATAGAAACGTTGCATGACAGAGACAGCCCTGTGAACATTTTTATCCACCTTTTACCATTCAAATATCAGAAACTATCAAATGTGTGTCTTTCTTGATATAAATGCTCAACTTTTTTGTTCCCATCTATCTACAACGGGGTCTTTCTCTCATTATTTAGTTAGAAATACGAGTAAATATATGTTAATTTCCGTTTCTACTGTACGAATCGCAGCTTTCTAACTTATGTGAAAAATAACCACAGGCGAATAAATTTTAACTAAATCGTAAAGAACTTCTGTCACATTCATTTTTTTGGTGTGAAAATTCAAGCAATTTGGTTTAAATGTGACATCAGCTTGTTGCCAACAAGTTTTCATTGGTTGGGCAAGCTGACATCATAGTTGTCCACAAACTGCTCGAACTGACAAACCAAAAATTGAGCGTTTCAGGAGATCTTTAGAGTTTAAAGTTTAGACAACTATGTGATTTTCAGTGTATTTGGCAATATTATAAAACTTTAAAAAAAAGTTTATGAATGAGTAAATAAATAATTCCACCTTTGGAGATTTGTAGAAAACTTATACTATAATTCAAGTATAGTTCGGATAAAAATATAAAACTACATTAAATCGAAAATGATTAAGTAAAAACTGTATAAATTAATATCTGCATACATAAAATGTATTAATGTGAAAAGAATTTTTAAAATTTAATTTGAAATTTGAAATTGTGAATATTGATGTTTTGACGAAATTTTTATCTTTTCTTTTTTAGAACCTTAAATTAAATTTTGTTTTGATAAACCAGGTTTCTGAGTATTAAGTTTGATTTCGACTTAAATCTTAATTTAATTTGGACAACTTTTGTTTTTAATTTTGTCATCTAGTATTTATTCACATTTATTGACATGTTATTATTTATATGAAACTAATTAAGTTAACGTGCTTTTTATTCTATGAAAGCACTGCCAGGAGTTGGATACACTCATTGCACATTATTTTTAGTACTACAGTACAACACAGACCTGTAGCATGAATGACTCATTTTATCGACTTGTCTTCGAATGACCTACGCATCATATTATTAAAAAATAAATTAAATTTTAAAATAAAAATTATCTGGAAGGTCTACAACCAATGTGATGGGGTGCAGTAATGTGTCAACAGCGTAGTGGTCTTGATAATACATTTGTACAAGCTGAATATGGAATATGGAAAATTTATACGAGTTAGTGCTACTACTTGTACTAGTAATAAATATAAATAACCACCCGAAAAAAAAAAGAAAAACAGAAAACTCTGAAAGGTATTCAATAGGTTTACGCTCATACATGGCGTGACTACACGCACATGTGGTGCCATGGTAACCGTCATTTGCCACCATTGATTCTGTCGCAAGAGATGCAACTGGACTTCAACATCTGAGGTAGGGCAATTCACACACACACAGTATTACCACTAGGCTCATTAAATTCTCTGTTTTCAAGAATATTTCACCTGGAAGCACTGTGTACTTTAACTCGTGCTGTTTGCCTTTGCAGTTTCGAAGAACAAATTTAAGACTTGTGCAATAACGCTTAAGTCATGGCGGTATAAGAAGATGAAGAAGGAAAAAAATGCTGGTATCCAAATAAAAGGTTACCAACATTATCTTGCGAGAGATGTTCAATTATGCAGACAATATTCCGAAATGACAAAGAAAAGGCTAAATCAACATCCTCCCCCTTCTAAAACCTCCTTCCAACTTCTCTTCAAACACGAGGGATTTTCGAAAGCTTGGAATACATTAAAAACCAAAGAAACAGAGAGAGAGAGAGACAACCCGAACAACTTAAGACAACGGTGCAAAATTCAACAAAAGATTGGTACATAAAAGAAAGAGGGAAAAGAAAAAAAGCAAAGAATACGGGAAAGTGCAAGTTCTAAGACATTTAAGAACAAACAAGCAACTCTCTCTTTCTCTTTATTTTATTTTTTTAATCTTTTACTTTTCTGACTTCTTCCCCATTTTTGTTCAGACTTTCACCTTTTGCTCCTCGTTTACCTTAAGCTCGCTTCCGTACACACAACTTAGCAAATGCCACCTCAAACCCCCCTCCTTTCCCCCCCACCCCTACTTGCAAA